>JARBWK010000005.1:128626082-128652340 GCA_030556195.1 Anolis apletophallus
TAGACGCTGGTCTAAGTAATAGCAATAGTTAAACATTGCAACTGTGTATTAGTTACAAATAGAAACTTTGTAACCTTTTAATTCGTGCCTCTTCGGAAGAGTTATATAAAGTATCAAACCAAGCTTTGTGCCCAGTTGTGTGAAATAAACTATTTAAGTTTTGATTCAAAACTCTCTCCCCCGTGACTTCATTTGGATTACCAGTCTCCTCACCACTCTTTACAAGTCAATGGTCAAGCCTAAATAAATTAATGGTGGCAGCGAAATACAAGTAAACGTCGAATCCTCCACAAATGGTGGCAGCGGTGGGATCGCCTGCCCTGCCACGTTAAAAGAAAAATAAACCTTAAATCTCCACAGACCCATTCGGCGTGTCTTCTCGAAAGAGACCGCAGCATTGTGGATAGTGCATCTCCATGCCTCCCAATGTGAGGCCAGGGTGGACCATTGTTGGTGATCAATCTGGCCGGGCCCGAGATGTTGTTTCAGGGAGTCCTTATATCTCTTTTTGGGGGCGCCTCTTTTGCACTGACCCATGGCGAGTTCACCATAGAGTAGTATCTTTGGGAGGCAGTGGTCCTCCATCCTAGAGATGTGCCCTGCCCAGCGCAGCTGAGTTCTCAATAGCATGGCCTCAATGCTGGTGATCCCTGCTTGCTCAAGGACAGCAACATTCGTCACATAGTCAGTCCAGTGTATATTTAGGATTGTGCGAAGACAGCGCTGATGGAAGCATTCGAGGAGTTGTAGGTGTGTGGAAGGGGCCTATAATTCAGAGATTGATAAAGTTTGCATTTCTCCGTTTCCTCCTCCTTTTCCTTCTTCACCATCCTCAAGTATTCACAAAACAATATTTTCCATTCAGTATTGCAAAATCTATAACCTAGACTTACACACCCATAACTGCTATGTATTCAGTAATACTTCAGCATATACACATGCATAAGTTGACCTCATATATATGTCTAGGGCAGAGTCTGATGATACAATTATGACTTTTGATATGAACTATGGATAAGTCAAGGGTCCTTCCACAAGAAGAGGAAGACACCAATGCCTCCTCAGGGGAGCAGCCATCTCTGGGTGCTGTTGCCATTTTCTCACCCAGGGATTCAACAAGGTCAGAAGCAACACCATTGCAGACAGTAGAGAGCATTGTACAGGTTTTCTCAAACCAGATTACACTCTTGCATTTTGCCACTCTAATCAGAGAATGGAATGGTTCTTTTTTGATAAAAATTGAGGTACAGTACTCACATTGAAACTATTAATAGGTCAACCCAGGACTTTGCGGTTGGTTGACTTTTTTTTGACATTTGTGAGTATGTAGCAAGCATGGGAAAACTTTGGCCCTCCAGGTGTTTTGAACTGCAACTCCCACAATTCCTAAAATCTGATAGGCTGATAGGAATTGTGGGAGTTGTAGTCCAAAACACCTGGAGAGCTGAAGTTTGCCCATGCCACATATATAGGATTTGCAGTCCTATTCTCAAAATAAGGGCCCTTCCACATAGCCATATATCCCATAATATAAAGGCGGAAAATGGCAAATCAGCAACACGGGACCTTTCAATATGAAGGTCCCTAGAAACTCATAGGGTGACCTTAGGCAAGTCAAACTCTCTCAGTCTCAGAAGAAGGCAAAAGCAAATCCACTCAGAACAAATCTTGTCATGAGAATTCTATGATAGGTTCACCTTAGTGTCATCATCAAAAACAACTTGAAAACACTCCAAAACATAAGTATAAAGATAGCTCCTCCTCCCTATATGTTTTTGGGTCCCATTCACGAGTAGTGAAAGGGAGTATTTTAATCAGGGAGGGATCCAAGGGTTGGGGGACACAAAATTGATCACCACAAATGAGAAACAACTTGAAGGCACACAACAACAGCAATGCTTCTAAAATCCTTTTGGTAGAGGTTGGTTACAAAAGATTTTAAAGAAATACGCAAAGAAAAAGGCATAAAAATTAATACCTGAAATAATAAAATGCAATTATTAAGACCATTATTTAAAATAAATTCTATGAAAAGCAATAGCTGAAAATATTTCATATTAAATATCTAGTTGTATAAAAACATTTTCAGTTGGTCAGAAAGACTTGAATCAAGCAGGTCATTATCCACAGGGCATGGTCTCCAAAGTCCTACTGCTATGAGTACAATGTAATTGTCTCTTGGCCTGACTGACTTCACTACACACAGGCAAAGACAGACAGTAGAATCACTGAAAATCTCAGGTAACACTCAATACTTTCTGAGGCCCCTTCTACACTGCTATATAACATCCAGTTTATCTACTTTGAACTGGATTAAATGGCATTGCAGACTCATATAATCCAGTTCAAAGCAAATAATGTAGATTTAAAATGAGCCCAGGATTTTTTTAAAAAAATAGGTGGCATAGTTGTTTCATCACTGGGCTATAACTAAGGCTGGATCTACACTGCTCTATATCACAGGATCTGATCACAGATTATCTGATTATCCCATATTATCTGGCAGTGTAGACTCACATAATCCAGTGCAATGCAGATAACCTGGGATCAGATCCTGGAATATAAAGCAGTGTAGATCTAGCCTATGAAATCTGGGTTTAAATCCCCTATTGGCCAAGACAACCTACTAAGTGATCCTGAGCAACTGACACACTCTCAGCCCAGCAACTGCTGTTTTAGGGTCACCTTCAAGCCAACAGAAGTCAGAAATGATATGAAGGCACATAATACACACAAGCATTGAAACTGGAGGATGACCAGAAGTAGGTGCCGGACAAAATTTAAGCTACCACATGTCAGATCAACCCAAGTAGAAACTCATAATTGTGTTCCTTCTGCTGCATAATATGTGTTAAAGGATTTTTTAAAAAAAAAAATGAATGATCAGAGCTGGCAGTTTGAACTAAGCAGGTACTGACATGGGCAGGAACATACTCAGAAACCAGACAGGCAGCAAGTAAATGAGTAAACAGCCAATATTCAGGTCATTAGGTGCACAGAATATGGTATATTCTACATCAGACATGGGCAAACTTCGGCCCTCCAGGTGTTTTGGACTTTAACTCCCACAATTCCTAACAACCTACCAGCTGTTAGGAATTGTGGGTGTAATTCTGGCGAATTATGAAACTCTAATGCTTTGAGCACATCAACTGCTTCGGCTGAAAAACAAAAGAATGTGTATCTGTAAGTCCAGAATGCCATGCCTGTTCTCAATTAACCCTGTTGAGTAGGCAACTGGAGTGTCACTTCTCTGCTCATCTGCAGTGATATAGTTACACAACAGAGATGCAGTTAAGAAATTCCTACTTAGGAAGTGACTAAGACAGCACAGGAACTGTAGATGGCAACATATACAGTATGGGCAGTTTTGCTTCACGTCATCTTCTGACATATTAAGAGTCAAATTCTCCAGGCTCATACAAGAATTACCAAACCTATTTAAAAAAAGCCTGACTAGACCAAAGATCTATCTCGGTGTAGAGTTTGGGAAAGCTATTTTGGAGATGACATAAGAACATAAGAACATAAGAAGAGCCATGCTGAATCGGACCTCAGCCCATCTAGTCCAGCATTCTGTATCACACAGTGGCCCACCAGTTGTACACGGGGATCTCGAGCAGAAGGGAGGGCAAAACCCTGACCCGCTCCCGACCCCCCACAACCAGTACCCAGGGAAATCCTGCCTACCTCAACCAACTCCGAGGTGGCACTTGAATGTCCTTTTCAGACATCTTCCAGAATCCCATGTAGTCCAGAAATGAGGATTTCAACACACACATTCAAGTTGTGATCTCATTCATCATTCAGTTCCTACAGTGGTCAAGTAGGTGTCTATGGGAAGTCCATAGGCAGTACTAGCACCTTGAGACTTTCCCATGTGTATTTGTCAGCAACTGGTATTTTGAGCCATGGCATAAACAGCCATTGTGATTGATACCTATTAATTATTTTTTCCATGAAATTGTCAAATAATCTTTTAAAACTACCCGGCTTGGTGATCGTGTCTATAACATTCCATAAAGAGAAAATTGTGACCCGGTTTACAGAAACACAACATTAAAAGAAAGGTAATAAGCATAGACTGTCATCATACAGGCATACACAAACACATAAACTCACCTCGGTACAATTGTTTAGTTGGGGCACTGAGTTGTGCATGTTTTGAAACTCGGTAGGCGACATCTGATCCTTTGGAATTCCTTCTGTTTGTGCAAAATCCTGCTGTTTTTGAAACTCCTTCTGGCGAATTATGAAACTCTAATGCTTTGAGCACATCAACTGCTTCGGCTGAAAAACAAAAGAATGTGTATCTGTAAGTTACACTTCTTCCAAAATATTATCCCCTTTAAAAAAAACAGAACTGCTATACTTCATAGCTTTTATAGTTCATATAACTTTGTTTACCACTGGCAAATGTTCCCATGGTAGAAATCCTACTAATAATGGCCCATTCCCTCCAACTTTTCAAAGGAGACAACTGGGACATGAGTGGCCAAGCAACATTTGAGTATGGTCAAGGAGGCAAAGCTTATTAAGGAGAAAGAAAACATAAATCAGGAGCAGATACAGCAGTTGTTTTTGCCTATGCCTACTTGGGAACACAAGATTCCAGCCCCTTCTGCCTTGTTTCCCCTGCTGAATTAGCTGAATCTATTTGATTGTATTTGCAGCCACTGTAGTAAGATGAGGAAAATAAGGTAAGTGGAAGGAGGACTGAGAAAATGAGATATTTTAATAGCAGCTGAAAATTGAATAGCAGAAAATTAATTGGGACTGCCCCTGCCATATTGGTGCAATTGAGGATATGGTGCTCCCACTGGACCAAAGGAGGAGTTAACTCTAGACCAGGGGTGGGCAAACTACAGCCCGGAGGCCAATTCTATCTGGTCAATTCTATCCGGCCCTCCTAAGGCCCCCAGCAGGCAGGCAGGCAGGCAGGCTCGCTCACCGCTCACCTCGCCCCGGCCCGCCCCGCCCACCCGCCACTCGCCCCGCCCTCTCGCCCACTCCGGCTCTCCTAGCAACAGCAAGGCCAGGCAGGGGAGCTTGCCTCCCCTGCCTGGCCTTGCTGTCACCGGTGCTGGGAGAGCTGGAGCGGGCGAGAGGGCGCGCGGGAAGAGTGCGAGGCGAGTGGCGAGCGGGCGGGGCAAGAGGGCAAGGTGGGCAGGCAGGCAAGCAGAGCGACCGACAGAGAGGGAGGAAGGGGGAGAAGAGGAGGAGGAGGCCAGGGAGGGAGGGAGGGAGGGAGGGAGGGAGGGAGGGAGGGAGAAATCGCCGCCGCCGAGCATCCTTAATAAGTGAACTATACATCCCAGCAACTCCAACTCCGAAATGTCTATTTTCCCCAAATTTCCCCAGTGTTCACATCTGTGCATATTGAGGATTTGTGCCAAGTTTGGTCCTGATTTTCCCATCCTTTCAATGGGGTTTGATCTCTTCCTTTTCCGTCACGAATCTCAAAGGCTTGCTATCAAGAGGTTTTTAAAAAGGTGGGAACAGGAAGTCATCGAGAGGGAAGGGACCCAAGGGCTATCCAGCCCAACCCCCAGGGATACACAATCAAAGCACTCCCGACTGATGGCCATCAAGCCTCTGCATAAATCTCTCCAGAGAAGGGGACTACAAGGAAGCATTAATTTATTTTAGTGGTTTTTATTATTATTTTATAATAATTTTATAATAATATAATAAATAATATAATGTTATATATTATAATTTCAATATATTATAATGTCTATATATACTATAATAATTATGATATTAATACTAATAATATATGAATATTTCTTGATATATTAATATGTTAATATTAATGATGTGTAATATGTAGTAAATATAGTAAGTGAATAAATAAATAAATTATGTAGATTAGCATGTAGTTCCATCTCTAGGTGTGGCCCTCCATAATATTTTTGGCTCTTGTGTGGCCCCTTGGAAAAAATAATTGCCCACCCCTGCTCTCTACAGTTCCTAAGACAATATGATTCCACTTTAGCAGTTTCTCTGGTTGTCTAATTCCTGTTTGCTGCCATGTGACTGAGATAGAAAGCTTGGGAAAAGTAGAAGGGGGCTTGCCCTTCCTAAGTTGTTTTGTTCAGTTACATGGCCGCAACCAGTAAGTAAACATCAGAGGAGCAGTTACGTTGCTTTGTTTCTCTCTTGGGTGGGGGCTTGGGGTGCTGGGAGGTGTAAATCGGCCTCATTCCCAGCTGTGCCAAACTGGTTGGGGGTACTGTCCTGCCACCGAGGCAGTTGTCATACACATAATCAAATTATGACCTGGTTTCTTATTTTCAGCTTCAAAGTCTAATTCAGTTCTCCACATGCCTTCTTTTGAAGACTCAACTTGCTTTAAGTGGATTTTTTATTTTGTCATCAAACTGCCAAATTTTGGCAGCAGGTTTAGTGATGCACTGGGAGGTGGCAATAGAACATTCTGGTCCAGTGGTAACGTTATATTTTAAAAGGATGATCTTTAATCTAGATCATTGAAGTATGGTGCAGAATGAGATAGGCACCCACTCCCTGTTAAGCACTCCATCTGCTACAGACTCTGGCTATCAAAGTTCTGCAATGACCTTTGGCTTTGGCAGAATGTCAGGAACCCAGAGCAGTGTGAAGTCCGGGCCTCAAAGAAGTTAAGTAATTTCCTACATTCACCTCTGCCTCACACTTTGCTAGTTCTTTCAAAGCAGATGTTTTTACACCAAAGGCATTCATCAGGAGCAACTCACTGCATGAAAAAAGGTTTTGTTGCTGGGGCTCAGAAAAGGGAAATAACCAAAGGCCAGATCTAAAACAAAATGGGGAGGTTTTTGAAGCTGCATTTGTGGTGATATGTTCACAACAGAATAAAACTTGGTATGATTTGGAGTCAAGACTAAAGAACATGGATGACTGCCATATCTTGCACAAACTACTAACTTGAGAAATAGTGAGGAAAAATATCTGATTCCTATATACCAACTAGGAGTACAAAAGATACTGTATATCAGGGGTGCTCACACTTTTTCAGCATGCGAGCTACTTATAAAACAACCAAGTCAAAATGATCTACCTACCCACTACTCAGATAGCCATACAAGCAAAATATTTGGAAATTTATTTCAGTGAGAGCCATATAATATATTTTACGACTGAATTAAACTAAATGTGAGTATAAGACCCTGAATTTATTCATAATAATAATGATGATGATATTCATTCAGCCTCTGCTACTACTACTACTACTAATAATAATAATAATAGTAACAACAACAATAGGTTCCTAGAGTAGAAGGAGACCTCCAAGGGCCATCCAGTCCAACCTCCTTCTGCACCTAGGCAGTATCGGGAGCCTGTGGGATGGGACTGAGCCTTCCTCCCTCCTTCTGCCCTGTATCGATCTACCAGACTGAGCCGCCTCTACGCGATCTACCAGTAGATCGCGATCTACCTAATGAGCATCCCTGCTGTATATATACAATTTGCCCTCCATACCCACAGATTTTATAGCCAAAGGACTTAAACATTTATTGATTGAAAATAGTTCAAAAACAAAAATTCAAAAAGCAAATCTTGATTTTTGCCATTTTATATATGTGATACCATTTTCCTATGCTGTTGTATATAATGGAACTTGAGCATCCACAGATTTTGGTATATATGGGGGTTCCTAGAACCAAACTCCAGCAGATACTGAAGGTCCACTCTATTAATTTCCCTTCTACATATCAAATGTATCCAGCTTATTGTCTGAGAAGTGATTACCAAATGTGTATGCTTATCTTTCATGTTTCTCTTATTGAGAAAAATCTGCTTCCCGCCTCTCTTTTAAAAAATTTTTTACTCAAATAAATGTACACAACTCAAACTATGTGTCTCTGAAAAATTGTATTAACCTACTTTAGAAAAAAGGATATAAACATATATTAATTTAATATGTACATAACATAAGACACATTATAAAAAGGGTATACCAAAATACTCAATACATTAGAATCTTGTAATCAATACAATACAGAGACAGGAAGAAAATGGCAGATGGGCTTTGGAGAAATGAAGTTATTTCCACATCTAAACTCCTCTCTGAAAGTGAATCTGGTGATAGGGCCTCAGGAACAAGGCCATGACTGGTTCCACTGTTCTCTTTCACTTGCATAACATATCACAAGTAAGATGTATAGATTCATTAAAAAATACTGACAAACAGAACTAAATTATATGCCAAGAGGAAGACATTTGTTTCAGTACGGAGGAACATGAGAAGAATAATGCTGTGCCTATACGTTCTATTTGCATAATGACCAACCTGGTCCTCAGCTTCCTGCATTAGAAGTAATCCATCATAACAAATAGTAACTGATAGTATGATCATCTATTAACATATTAATCAGATGATTAATTGCAGTTTTGACTAGTTTTGGCAAATGGTTCAAATCCGCAAATCAAACTAAGGATCAGCCTACATTGGTCACATATTTATTTCACAGGGGCATCAATGGGACAGACCCATAACAAAAAACAAATGTGGGTAAAGTACAACACTCCCAAAGCCTTATGAAAAATGAATTTCAGTAGGAAAAAAATAAGAAAAAAATAAGAAAGCTCATTATGCATAGTTGATTTTCTTAAAACGCCTTCATATTTCCCACCAAACCCAAATAAAGCCCCAATGGTTGCACTTGTAAGTGACTTCTCATGTTTTTGATCAGGTTTTAGCAAAATAAAGTGCTACAGCTTTCACAGGTGGCAGGGCCGTAGCCAGGATTTTGTTTCGGAAGGGGCTGAGTTTGTAAGTGACTGGGTGGAAGAGGGTCTACCCTAGCAAATCTTTTGTATTGTTATCCCAATAACCCCATTAATGTGGGATATAATGAGCATGTTGATCAGATCATGATATGAATAAACATAACAGTTTAAATAATGTACCAGTAAGGCCTTTTCGCGGACCACCCTGAGAATTTCGGGGGGGGGCTGAAGCCCCCTTAGCCCCCCCCCCCCTTGGCTACATGCCTGACAGGTGGGCAGGAATGAAAATTCACCCTGATCTCTACTGCAATTGCGCATCCCCAGGATAAATCAACTCTAAGGGTAAGGGTATGGCTAATATACACACAATCCAGAAAAATCACTTGTTAGGAACTGAGGACCCTTCTACACAGGCCCTGAAATACGAGAGAAACTGGGATTAAAGTGGGGTGGCTCAATGATGCTTGCTGAAAATGTGCACTGAATTGCATCAATGGCTGAAAAACATGGGTTAAAAAGATTTCCTTAAAATCTGAGATCAGCTGAAAAATGTGCATATGCACATCACTGTATATCCCTTCACTCAAGAAAAGCATGGAACTTCATTGCGACATGCTGGTGTGGACTGCCCCAGCACATGTGCACATTTTAAAATCCTGAATGAGCTGATGAAAACTGTAAACAGATGGAGCCAAGGACACACAGGTAGTTAAATAGAAGCACAAATGGAAAGCAATTCCCATGAGAACTTTCTACAACCGTTTCTTTGTTCTCATATTTATGAAATTAAATAGAGCTTGAATTTATCCAGTGGGCACCAGCACGGCAGGAAAATAACATCAAAGGAAAGTGGGGTTCAAGAGGGCAAACATAAAGGTAGCAAGAGGGTAAGGAGAGATAATGACAAGAAATCTGCTTGTGTGAGTATTTATATATCCACGTCAGCACTTATGAGGACCAGTGCATCTTGAAACATCAATTAAAATTTAAAATAAAACTTCTGCCAGATGTTCTGCATTCATTTTGCAGATTTCTAAAATCTTCTACAACCAAACCTGTCAGGACACCAAGGGACTATTTGCTAGGACTGACAGCTCCATGTTTGGACTTGCTTTCAGGTGCCATGTTTTTTAAAACCCACTTCTTTGTCCTGCATTAAGTGGCTACTCTGGAAAGCCCTAATAGGAATTTAATTCTTCGCTAGGTTTCTTCCCAAAACAATGAGTAACTTCAAAAATGTTATTTCCAATTTAAGAAAGTCTTTTAAAAAAAACCCCTCCATTTTCAAAGTCAATCACATTTGTCGTATGCAAACTTTTCCATACAAGAGACAACATTTCTTTCATGAAAAATAATATTCCAAATTAGAAATATTAATTTATGTGCAGAAAAGGCTAGTTTCTATGCAAGTAAACTATGTGTGAATTGTACACACAACACAGAACAAATCTCCAATTATATCATTTTTCACATAGAACCTAATATTCTTGCAGTGAATTATTATTTTTCATATAGAAAATGTTGTTTTCTGTGCAGAAAATGCTATTTTCTGGGCAAATCAGCGCTATGCAGATTTCACATAGAAAAACTCTTTTAACTATTAAGATTTTTATCAGTCTAAGATTCATTCCATCAGAGTTTTTCTCAATACTCAAAAATATGTTTTTCAGTAATTTTCCAAATGCTTCCAAGTATTCTTTCAATGTCTACACAGTGAATACTGTGTTGTTTCTAAAAGACTAAACAACAAATAAGATTATCTTCTCTCATTTATGCTCCTAATACTGGTTTTGACTTTAAACCTTTTCTCCCAACCGACCCCAATCAACTATCAACAGAAAGGTTAAATCTTGATATCTGCCCTTATCTTTCTACTGAGGCAGCTAACACTCTTCGTCACTGCCTTGTCACTGGATTGCAGCTCATAACTTTTCATATTGATTATTATAACACTTCCAGATTTACTATGGTTTATCTTGTTACTTTTTAAAAAAAATCTAGCTGCAAAAGATTCTTCCTTTTTGCAGTCATCTAATCAATTTTGATCATTTGTGTGATCATTTTTATGTTGTACACTGGGCCCCTCTCATCACACTGGTTCAATATTTCTGATTTCAAACATTCTTCTTCTCCAGTTCTTCATGTTGTTTCTTGCTTTTCCCCCCATTGCTCCAATAATAATTCAAACTGAATCTTCATCCTCTAGTCACAACTTTCCGTTCTTTACTATTCTGTGCTCCTTGATCTTGTTCCAACTCTAAGTACACTAGCTTATGCGTGTTTATTCAAGAGGAAAAAAATTATTGGCTTCAAAGGAACTTATTAATATTACTTTTTATCTATTTGATTGTATCTTCATCTGCTTTTCTCCCTAAGGAGGCTCACAATTTGACTTTTAAAAAGATGCAGCTAAAAACATAATGGCTGAAATTTGGCATCAGGAGTCATAAGTGGTTCACACAGGTATGTCTCCATATCTATATTTCCAGGCCATGACACATCCATTTCTGGGTTTTTGGAGAGCAGAGAAATCAGCAGTAACATGCTCAGTCATGTTCTTTTAACAGGATGCTTTGTGATATGTCTCTGCAATTGATTGTCCATATTGCACATCCAGATGAAGGAAACAAAATAATATGGCATTATTGATCTCCCTGCTTTCCAGCAACTTGTAAATGGCCATGTTGTGTGTGGGCTTGATGGCTGTGTTTAGGGTGGGATTTTTGGTTGTGGAGTAGTAGGAACCAAATTCTAACCTACACAATAGCGAAAAAAGTGAGTTGCAATGGCATAGGTTGGATGCATACCAACAAAAATCACTAACACCCACAGCCAATATGATGCACTATTAAAATAAAATGATATAACTGATTGCCACATGGAAATTACAGCTGTCCCCACCAAAGGTACCTGGTACTGTGTTACTATGTTAAGACTGAAAAGGGAGCCTTCCAGGAAGTATGCAAGGTTTGCAAGTAAGTACCTTGAATCCTACTATAGGAAACGCATGTTTCCTGTTTGCTTTTAGTTACTGTAAACCAGTGGTTCCCAACCTGTGGTCCGTGGATTACCAGTGTTCCACAAAAACAAAAATATGGTTTGCAGCCTCACCATTACTACACCGTTGCCTCAAAACCACATGACAACAAAAGTGACTGGTCTTGCGAAACCCTCTGATAATGCCGAGGCAATAGAGATGTCAGGAGGAGAGAGACTGACTATCCACGAAAGCTCCCTACTACCACATCAGCTCTAAGTTATTCAATATGGTTTTCTGTGAGCAGATGAAAACTACTGGATGGCATATGTTCTGTATCAGAAACTAGAGCTGATGTGGTCTATCCAATGCAGTTTTCTGAATCAGCACCCCAAATAACCAAACCAAATCTAAAGTTGACCAAAAACAGATTCATAACTTCCTTCGTCAGAGGCGTACTAATGTTGAAGAGTTGCCGGCGAGGGCTTCCTGGTCAGAGGTAGTCCGAACTGGCCGTCACTTCGCGTTGCCGAGGAGGAAGGGATAGTCCCTGATTTCGGGCCCTTCCGCTGCTGCTGCTGGGAACCATTGCTGTAAACACTTTAGCCGCCTCGTGGCCTCCCCCTTCCTCATGAACAGGCCGCCCCAAATCTTCCGAACTGTTGGATGCAGCGACATGGCGGCGAGAGTATGGGCATGGGCAGGAGCCAAGGGGCTAAAACATCGCGGGGCCCCCTCTGCTCCAGCGCCCCCCCCTCCATTAGTTATTCGCTCCATAAGACACAGCTAATTTTTCTTCCTACTTTGGGAGGAAAAAAAATGCGTCTTAACAAAAAACGGTAGATACATTTTGACTTAAAGATTCTTTCTTCTTAAAGAAAACCCTATAAACCATCAATACAAGACAGTGGCAAAATAATAGCTCAGGTAGATCAGAAACAAATTCAGGGAAATTGTGCTTCAGAGCACATGATTTGATGAATAACTAGAGAGTGATGTAGTGGTTTGAGCATTTGTCTATGACTCTATAGAGACCACAATCTGAATCCCTTCTCACCCATGAAACCCATTAGTTGGCCATGGACAAGTCATGTTTTCTCAGCCTCAGAGGAAGGTAAATCTTGAACAAATCTTCCTACTAAAACCCTATGACAGGTTTGCTGTATGGGTGCCATAGATCACAAATGATTTCAAATCACATAATAACAATTAAACAAGTTCACAAATCCTTCAGCATAAAAATTCAGTTGTGGTTCCATCAATCAAGTAGCAGCTGATAGCTTCCACATAAGAGTGTCGTGAATCAACTCTAGGTTTTAGTCCAATTTTAAAGGAGCTATTCAAGACACTGAGCAATATCCTCAAAATCAGTTTGCCACCTTGGACTGATATTGAAACCAGAAATGGCTTCACCAATCCACTAATGTGAAAGCTAACAGCAGCCACCAGCACCACTCACAATGTATGCATTTAGCAGCCTAATAAGGTGTGGTGATTTTTGATGTTGCTATTTTTAAACAAAGAGTCAGAAACCCTTACAAGACCTCATTGATTATCTAGAGATCTTCTTTCTGTCAACTATCTACTCACCCCATAAAAGGAATTTTAGAGTGAGATTCCAAAAATTATAGAATCAATGAATCATGTTGGGTCTCATAGGTCATCAAGTGCCTGTTAAGTGCAGGATTTCCCAGCTTTAGACATCCATAGAAAAATATACCACCACCTATCTAGGCAATTGAGTCCACTGCTGAACTTACTGTTAAGATGTTCCTTTCAAGATTTAATTGAAATTTACTCTCCTGTAATTTGAAATCATTAGACTCAGTCCTATCCTCTGAGGCAGTGTAGAACAAGCCAGCTCCCTCCTCTCTGTGACTGCCTTTGGGGTATCTAAATGTCAACCCTCAGTCATTTTTTTTTAAAAAAACCAATGGAACCAAACCATCTCCTTCCAGTTTTTCTCCTATGTTTTGTAAAATGAGATATCCAGTGCTGAACAAAATTCACCCAATCAGACCTAACCAAAGCAAAATAGTGAAACTATTACTTCCCTAAACCTGGAAATTACGAGTATACTTCTGTTCATGTAAGCTAAAAGAGCACCCACCTTTACTACTATAACACAGTGCTGGCTCATGTTCAATTTATAATCAACACATAATCCCAATGGTTGTTTTTTTAAGGGTGTTTTTTTCCATTTAGTACTGTTGAGTCATGTCCCCTTCATTCTAATAATAATAATAATAATAATCTTTTATTTATATCCCACCACCATCTCCCAGAGAGACTCAGGGCAGCTCACAAAACACTCAAGGTGTAACATGCAAAATACAAGTGCTGAACAAAACATGAGTAGACAATAAACAATCAACACAACATCAAACATTCACATTATCCCCTGGTAAAAACAATAAAATACAGCAACTGCTGTAGATAAAGCAGCAGAATACAATCTCAGTATAAAGTGCTAATAAATAATCTATATTATTAAAGAGTCTAACGATGCTTGAAGGCTTGTTGGAACAGCCAGGTCTTTAATTGCGTGTGGAAGGTTTGGAGGGTAGGGGCCAGCCTGATCTCCCTCGGGAGGGCATTCCAAAGCCAGGGCCCTTTCTCTCGTCCCCACCAACCACTCTTGAGACAGAGGTAGGACTGAGAGGAGGGCCTCCCCGGTAGATCTTAAAGCTTGTGCTGGTTCATAGAAGAAAATGCATTCTCAAAGATAGGTTGGACCTGAAACATATAGGGCTTGATAGATAATAACCTGAACTTTGAATTGGGTTCGGAAACTCACTGGCAGCCAGTGGAGCTGCTTTAGTACGAATATGATGTGCTCCTACTAAAGCATGTGCATTCGGTTTTAGGGACCTAAATGTAGATTTTTGGATTTGTGTCTATTAGAGTTGGATAGGTTCATTCAGAAGAGCCTGAAACTTGTAAAAAAAACTTCCAACTTTTGATTTTCAAAGCAGTTTTGAACCATGCAGGAAAGGTGGGAGGGGCAAATCCGAATTTGAACCACTAACCCTTTTTTGCAAAAATATTCTATAATGTTCAGATGTCTCCCAAGGTTATTTTAATTTTCAGAACCATTAAGCAACTTTGGTAAGGCGTAAAAAATTTTTAAATCTCATGCTTTCCCTCCCCCAATGATGCAAGGAGGGATGAGGTGGGTATGGCTAAGCACAGCCATTATTGTAGTTTGTGAAGGCCAGGCCGCCAATGGTAGAGATTACAAAAGACCCTGCTGTTAAACTGCATTTCCTGCACTGCCTTGCTGCTCATTAGCCAAAATGGCTGAAGGACGCCTCCCCTATAGCTGTCTGTAGCAGTCTTCATCTAAATATAAAATAAACTGATTGAATCTACTAGATATGCAACTTTTGCAAAGCCAAGAGAACATAAACTACTTAAAAACCAATCATTCCATTTTGGCCCGATTGCCATGAACAAGGCACTGGGGAATCCAGCTACTACCAGCCACTGCCAGCCCTTTACATCAGTAAGTAATGATAAAATAAAATGATTGATTGCATCTGCAAAAAGGAATAAACAGATGGATATTTCTTGAGGGTCTCCTCCAACTGAGTAGAGGAATCAAATGTATGTCAGGAGAGTTTGAATGCTGCACAGAAAAAATGGGTCAGACTAAATGTGCCTTGATGGGTCTCTACTATGATTTTTGTTCTCCACCAATTTAACACAGTTTGTGCCAAACAAACAAAGTTTCCAGAGTAGAACAACTACTTTCAAAGTAAAGACCACCCAATGAAACAGGAAGTAACAGTTTCAAACCAGGAACATATTTTCTTTATTATTAAAAAAATGATTTTATAAAAACTTTGAAAATTCACCAAAAGTCCATGGATAAGTCAATGGTAATGACATTTTGTGATCTAACAGTGGTCCATGTGTTCTATCACTGTGACAAGTTTCATCAGGATGTGACTAAAAATGAGGGGGGGGGGGAGAATCCCCTGAAGTTTCCCCAGTGCCAGCGCTGGTTTTTCCCTACTGCACATGTGTGTCTGCCATTAACGAATCAATTTGGAAGTTTCAGAAGTTTTGGAAAGTTTTGAACCATTTTTTTTATCAACCAAGCCTAGTGTGTATCAGTTCATTTTTTTACTTACTGCCCAATTTACTAGTTTATCTATGAATTCTCTTCCTATTTTCCAGTATGTGAGTGACAATTCTTAGTTTTGTGTCATCTGCAAACTTGATAAGGATCTCCACAAAAAATATTAAATATTAATGGCTCTGTGGAAATAATCAAAGCAATCCACTTGAGTTTTCCTTCCTGTTTAAAGCATATCCATTGAATCATATGGAACACATTAAGAAAAACAAATCTCAATGGGGCTGGCTCTGCTATTGAACATCTGAATCAGCTACACCAAGAACAAAATATTGAGTGGGTAGCATCAGAAACTTATCAGCAGAATAAATCTGTTAACAGAGCAAAGAAAATACAGTTATTTCCTGATAGCTGGCTCTGTTTCACTGGCCTGCCCACTAAGAGCCGTCGCAGAGAAAGAAACACTGTTTGAGGGAACTGGATTGTTATTAAAGCTTCTCTGTGCTTGGTGTTACCATGGACATTTGAATTCATGGATGGGGCAAAGGGTCAAATATTAGTTGGCTCAAGAAGATACTATCTTAGCAAAGCCTGGCTCTCTGTAAAATTGTGATGTAAGGGACCGAAATTCCTATTATCCTGCTACTCTGTCACACACAAAGGTTCCTTCTGAGTTAATTCCCCATCAGTTAATGAAACTGAATGTGTGAGCAACACTCGTCCATTAAGTTTCTTCACATAATAGGATTTTGAACTCTGGAATGAGTGCATGCTATCCAATCTCTCATCTTTCATTTATTTCTAACCTCTGGAACAACACAAGGGTTAGGTGGGAGCAAGGCCAGTCTTAGTACTGGCAACAATAGAGTTCTCTCACAGTGGAAGGAGGTATCAGCTTGAGTTCATGGGAAGTTTGACAGTTTTAAAGACTGGAAACGATGACATAAAAGAATGCCAAAAAAGTCGCCAAGAAAGAAGTATTTTCACATTTGTATTCCATGTGCTCAGATTGGGCACATAGTTTTAGCCTCTTTTAGTAACATAGGAACTTTGTGAAAGAGAGTTACTGGCCCAAAGATATCCACTGAACTTTATCCCCATCAAAATTTGAGCAGGTATCTTTCTAGTTTAGTTCCAACATTTGTTCCATGGCACAATTTTCACTTTCATAAAGACTTCAAGAAGATTTCTCACTACATTTAGATTTAAATCTATTTTCACTACAAACCACCATACCCAAAATAAAATGAAAAAATCCCTATCTTAAGGAAGCAACAGAAATATAAACAGGAAGAAACGGAAACATTCTTCCAGACTAATTTATATTTATGAACTCTTAATCCAGGATCTAGATTAAATGAGCCTTGGGAAACATTCCAATATGAAGGGCCTACAACTGAGTTGGTATAGTCCAGATTGTCTTTCTCATAATGGTATAATAAAGAATTCAATTGCTATTTGAACTGTGATAACTATCGTAATATGCCTCTAGAGAAAACCTGCACAATGTTTTTTTAGGATGCTGGTGCTTATGTTAAGTCTGACCACTATTTTGTATGCTTTTCTGCTAGGGACTTTATGTGGCAGGTGAGGATTAGAAGAAAGGTTGGTGAGCTCCGGGGTGAGGAAAGCAAATCACTGTTGTATACAGCTTAGATGTTCTTGGGCCAAAAGTATTTTTTTGACCTAGACAAAAAAAATATCCCCTAAATCTGTGTGACTCTTGAAAAAGGAGTCTAAGGATTTTGGAACTTTCATTGGCTACAGGATGCACTGTTTTCAGCCCTGATCTAGCACATGAAAATGTGTGCACATCAGTATCTCCCTTGGTTTCTCCCCCTTTTTGTATTTTATTTCCTTTCTTCATTTTTTTCAACAGTGACACACAAGTTGTCTTAGTGGAAAAGTCTTGGAATCCCTTCATATTTACTCCTGTTTCCGCTTTCCAAGTTTAAACCCTGTGAAGAGTAAGAGTTGTCATAGCAAAGACCACAGCTTTTAAACAGGTTACCCAAAGACAACTGGACAATTTCCTCACACACTTTCAAAACACATTTAGAATAGAGAAAATAATTTCTGAGAATCCCTATGCTTGGCTTAAGAGAATGAAGACATTAAGGGAGCCAAAAAATACTCCATTGTTTACGAGTATAAACGTTTTTCCTTCCTTGTGTTGGATCTGGTATCAAAATTACCATGGATTGTTATGCCTCCTCCCCTCTTCCAGTTTAGCATTTCATCAATCTGCATATCCTTTGTCAGTAACACATGGCAGCAAAGCTGGAACCATTCACTCAAGCTGAGCCTGAAGGCCGATATCAAAAGCTGCAGAGTTTGTGGTTAAATCTAATATAGCCTCGTGAGTGCTCTAAGGACACATGTTCCAGGTTCTGCTTAATCATCATAGATTTTTATGCAGTTCCTTCCATCTGGAAATAACATTTCAGAAATAAAACAATAAACAAACCAAGCTTTCAAGGGCAGCAGTGTTTCAAACTCTTTTCCAGCAAACCCTGAAGTACTTTCAAATACTCTTTAGAGTTGCTAGAAAGGAAGATTGATAAAGGATGGAGTAATTTTCTTGAATGATCCTTTGCTCATCATAAGCATTGTTTTGTGCAATTTTCAAAGATTTGTTGGTACATTCTAGAACAAAGCCCAGGGCACTCCCAACCTGGCATGCTCTTGATGTGAAGTACTAAAATCCCACCATTCCTGTTCAGTGTGCAAATGCAATTTGGGGATGGTGGGAATATCAAGCTTGGAAAACAGTTCAAAATTTAAGTGTACATGCAGTACATTCTCAGATTCTGTATGTCAAAGATGAGATCCCATAACTCTGACCTGCACACTAGAGACAGCCCACCCTTAAGGTTGGATTATTGTGTCTTCTCCCTGAATCACTACTTCTTCCAAATGTGTTGATGGCTATAACCACATCATCTTAAAATGTTAAGAAGTATGCATTCACAAATATATTTTCAGGGAGGGAATTAAAAGAATTAAAACAGATAGAGATAAACAAGGAGGATGTTCTCATATGCCTTACTAAACTAAATGTCAATAAATCACCAGGCCCAGACGGCATCCACCCCAGAGTTCTTAAGGAACTCAAGTGTGAAATTGCTGAACTTCTAGCTAAGATATATAACCTTTCTCTAAGATCAGGCACTGTACCCGAGGACTGGAGGGAGGCAAATGTAACACCGATCTTCAAGAAAGGATCCAGAGGTGATCCAGGAAATTATAGACCAGTCAGTTTAACCTCAGTTCCAGGCAAAATGATGGAAACCATTATTAAAGAAAAAATTACTAGGCACATAGATGAACAGGCATTGCTGAAAGAAAATAAACATGGTTTCTGCAAAGGCAAATCATGTCTTACTAACTTGTTAGAATTCTTTGAGGGTGTAAATAAACACATAGATAAAGGGGACCCAATTGATATTGTTTACCTTGACTTTCAAAAGGCTTTTGACAAAGTCCCTCACCAAAGGCTCCTAAATAAGCTCTTCAGCCATGGAATCAGAGGACAGGTCTTGTCCTGGATTGGAACCTGGCTAAACTGTAGGAAACAAAGGGTGGTAATAAACGGACATTTCTCTGGGTGGAAAGAGGTGAGAAGTGGCGTACCCCAAGGCTCAGTTTTGGGTCCGTTACTTTTAATTTATTCATTAATGATCTGGATGTAGGAGTGAATTCTGAGGTAGCAAAGTTTGCAGACGACACTAAATTGTTCAGGGTAGTTAAAAATGAAACTGATTGTAAAGAGCTCCAGAAAGATCTCTCGAAATTGAGTGAATGGGCAACTAAGTGGCAAATGCATTTTAACCTAAACAAGTGTAAAGTCATGCACATCGGGGCAAAGAACCCCAACTACACCTACCAATTGATGGGGTCAAAGCTTTCCGAGACAAACCAGGAAAGGGATCTTGGGGTTTTGGTAGACAGCTCAATGAAGATGTCAACCCAGTGCGCAGCAGCAGTGAAAAAAGCAAATTCTATGCTTGGCATGATCAGGAAGGGAATCGAAAATAGGTCAGCAAACGTCGTATTACCTCTCTAAAAATCTATGGTAAGGCCACATTTGGAGTACTGTGTACAATTCTGTTCTCCGCACCTCAAGAAGGATATAACGGAACTGGAAAAGGTACAGAAAAGGGCAACAAGAATGATCCAAGGGATGGAGCGGCTCCCTTATGAAATCAGGTTGCAACGCCTTGATCTTTTCAGCCTTGAAAGACGGCGTTTAAGAGGTGACTTGATCGAAGTGTATAAAATCATGCATGGGATAGAAAAGGTGAATAAAGAAAACTTATTTTCTTTGTCACAAAACACTAGGACTAGAGGGCACTCCCTGAAGCTCCAAGGTAGGAAAATTAGGACTAATAAAGGGAAATATTTCTTCACCCAGAGGGTCATTGGGTTATGGAACTCACTTCCAGAAGAGGTTGTGACAGCTGTCAGCCTGAACAACTTCAAGGCAGGATTAGACAGATTCATGGATACCAAGTGTATCAGTAGTTACTGAAAAGGACATTCAAGTGCCACCTCGGAGTTGGTTGAGGTAGGCAGGATTTCCCTGGGTACTGGTTGTGGGGGTCGGGAGCAGGTCAGGGTTTTGCCCTCCCTTCTGCTCGAGATCCCCGTGTACAACTGGTGGGCCACTGTGTGATACAGAATGCTGGACTAGATGGGCTGAGGTCCGATTCAGCATGGCTCTTCTTATGTTCTTATGTTCTTATATGGGGAAGAATACAAGTTGCTAGAAATATAATGCCAAAGGTATTGTGGAATGGAAATGGCAGCCTACAACTTTCCATTCACTACAACTGCAGAATGCATAACCTTTAAAGAAAAAAAGAGACCTGTTATCTCCATTATTTATACCATTATTTATACCATTTATAGCAAGCTGCTATCTCTGAACAAAATGGCAAGTGAAGGAGTGAGGAGTCTCTGAACCCTCCTTCAGACTTCCTCCAAAATCTTTTGCTTAATGCATGGAGATTTCTACTTACTTGAATGATACATGTCAATATGTGAATGCTGTTATAATCTGTTATAGTTCAACCAGCACTCACCAGCAAAGGGATGAGGACCATTAATGGATCAGTACCAAAATCGCATTAGCAAAGAAAGTAGTTTCAACAAGATGCCAGTCAATTTAAAACTGTGAATTTCAATTTTACGTTCCATTTGTACTTTATTTATTTATTTATTGTTTCGATTTATTAGTCGCCCCTTCCAAGAGGCTCAGGGCAACTCACATACTGTACATATAAACCATAAAAGCACTGTAAAAACAACGGACCAAAGTTCACATATTAAAATTTAAAAACAAGCAGATCTACATTAACACAGCTCTTGGGTCTACATATGTCTATGGACCGAAGGCTTGAACAAACAGGAGGGTTTTACAAGCCCTGCGAAAGGCCAGCAGGTTGGTCTGTGCTCGAATTGGAAGGGTGTTCCACAAGACCGGCGCAGTGGCACTGAAGGCCCTCTTCCGTGTTGTAGAGAGGTGGATGGCGTGACAGCTAGGTACCACCAGGAGGTTCTGAAACTCAGATCGCAGTGGTCATGGAGGATTGCATTGGGAGAGGCGGTCCCTTAGGTACACTGGCCCCAGACCATTCAAGGCCTTGAAGGTCAGAACCAGCACCTTGAAGGTGATCCAGTGCTCTATTGGAAGCCAGTGCAGTCCGCGCAGGACAGGCGTGATGTGGCAGCGAGATGGAAGGCCTGCCACCAGCCTGGCTGCAGCATTCTACACCAGCTTAAGCTTCCGGATCACCAACAAGGGAAGGCCAATGTAAAGGGCATTACAGTAGTCCAATCTTGAGATGACCATGGCTTGGGCAACTGTGGCTAGGTCATGACGGGGCAGGTAAGGAGCCAGCTTCCTCGCCTGCCGGAGGTGATGGAAAGCCACTCTGCTGACGATGGAGATGTAGTTCTCCATCGACAGCTGGGAGTCAAGGGTGACTCCCAGACTTTTTACAGATGGAGATGGGCGAAGTGTCACCCCGTCCAGGGTTGGGAGCCGGATTCCTCCCATACCCGGAAGACCCAGCTACATGATCTCCGGATTCACAATATATGTGTTTGTATTGTAATTTAATTCTTTCATCATGCATTTTAATATATGATTTTTCTAACTGTGTGTTTTAATGTATGCATTTTATCATATGTATTTTATAGTGATACATTTTAACTGAGTTATGCCCCAACTTGAGCCATGAGGAGAGATGAGTAACAAATAAATGATGACGAGGCAACATCTCTAATAGGAAACATTAAACCTTAGAGTAGACCCACTGAAATAAAAGGGATTTGCTTACTGACACTTATGAATATCCCAATTGTTTCCATTGTGCCTGCTCTTTTGTTAAGAGTAACACTAAATCTAGCTGAAGCCTAACCAAGGGGAGGGAATCATAAGGCCTTCTAGACACAGTTAAGTTGCAGCATTTCTCGCCGTTGTTTATACTGACAATAAGCTCTACTGTCCAATAATAATAATCTTTATTTATACCCTGCCACCATCTCCCCAAAGGGGACTCGGGGTGGCTAACATGAGGCCAAGCCCAAAAATAATACAACAAAGTTAAACACAAAACAACAGGGGAAAAAATACATCACAACAAAATACATAAAATAACAAAATAAAATAAAAGTGCAAAATAACATAATAAAAATCAAACACAATGGGTGGGCAGAATGCACAAGATAAAATGTTAAAAACCTGGGTGAGATAGGAATAGAAAAAGTGTTTTTTGAGGGAGGAGCCCAAGAAGGAGGAGCAATGGAGTTTGGACTTGATTAAGGACAGGGGAAAGTGCATCATGAGGACAACTGTAGATGGAAACAAACAAAATGGGTTGAATGGTCACTCTCCAAAGGCACATCGGAAGAGCCAAGTTTTTAGATCTTTCTTAAAGGCTGCTAGGGTGGGGGCTTGCCTACTCTCATCAGGTAGCGAGTTCCAAAACCTAGAGGGCCACAGGCTTCCCATCCCATAACAAATCCAGTATGTCCTGATCCTCATCATCTTTATTAACTTATAGTGAATAATTCCAAATAATGAAAGAATGCATTATCAAATATGTTCAAGTATTATAATATATGCTGCTAGCAAATTTCCCTTTACATTTAGAAAATCAGTATCAAGCCATTAGAACTGCAACGTGGAAGGTTCTAAATACATCAATCTGGAGTTTCTCTTGTAAAAATGTATACAAAAAATACACAGTCCTGTATAATTTTATCAGGAATTAAACCTATCAGTACAGTTAACAAGACTTATTCACAGCCAAATAATGAAACCCAAGTCCCAGAACCTGTTAGAAACTTGATGGAGCATCACATTTTTCCTACATAGTTATGCTGGAGGTTGTTCCTTTCACCAGCTGCACAGCACAAACTGCAGAGCACCTGGGAGAACATCAATGGCCAATTAGGTGGCCAGGGCCATGTTGCACAGCTGGAGAATGAAGCCGACTTTGACATCCCAGAAGGTAAAAAAAATCCTTCTTTCCTCAGTTATGAAAGCTATAAAAGACCTCGATGCAGCCCCATAGCCCATGAGGAGATGGAGCTGAGCCTGGATATTTTCCAGTTACCCTCATGAGACTAGGGGAAAGTTGTACATGGAAGTATTGCATATCTTCTCAGACAACATCTTTCAAATACAAAGTAACTAAGAGGCCTCCAGGCTAAATCTACAAACCTATACATGCTAACTTGGGGAGAAGGCCTATCGGATTCAGCAGAATCTATATGCACATCAACACAAATAGGGTTGAGTTGCCAGGAGGTTGTGTTTGTATGCGACACTGAGACCTTCAGTGTTTCTTTACTGCATTATCCTCAGCCTGCAGTGTCTAGTGACAGTCAAACAAAAATAACTATGTTTGACTTCAAAAACGGGGGATCATTTTCTGTCCCAATTTCTCCAATGAGGACTGAGCCTACTAAGTGACCCCTGGATACCTTCTGACTGATGATGTGGACAATCATTGGGGGAGTAGGAACCGACCAGTTCAATTGGATTTCTAAACAGGACCCAAACAATCCTGTAATGTTCTGTTTCAGGAACCAATTGTCATTCATAGGGATACTACTCCCCCCCCCCCAAAAACAAAACCCCTCATAATTGCTTTCCTATATCAAGCTTTCACTAGAAATAATATCCTTGCATGCTTACATCTATCTGTGGCTGGTGGGGATAACACTTCAAGGGGAGGAAAACTTCAGACATGTGCAAAACCAACCTTTTAAAAGCATTCCTGAATTATCTGCAATCAAGGCAAATTTTTGTGGAGACTTTGCTGGTGCAACACCTCCCCCAAATGACTAACAAAATAGCAAAACCCTTTGGGTAATAAGCGATAGCAGGTGTTTTTAAGCATAGCACGAATATTAGACCTGATTAAATGCTTCAAAATTGTTCAGTTGCCAATTGACTATTTGGTTTCACCCATTTTAAGCTTGCTTTCACCCATTTTGAGTTTGCTTTGTCTACTTTTCAAACTTTTTTCTATTACAATGCACAACTGACTGAAATTAAAGAGGAACCCGTATTAGAAGCAAGAGCCTTTACCAACTGGTTCTAGAAAGTACCCTCACAGGTGTAGTGGAGTCTCTATTGCATGTCATGTTTGAATGTTCCTTTTATAGGAATGAAAGAAGGAAGGTAATAATGCCTCTTATCTGTCATTGGCCAGGAAGATCTTTACAATGGTATTTAAAGTATCTTTTGGGGGACTCAAATAAAAAAGTTACAGAGGAAATAGCAAAATGTTTTGTTCATGCCTCAAAGACCCAAAAGAGCATTTTATCTAAAGAAAAGTAACCGAAGAGAAACTGAGAAATTTAACTACAGTTTTTATGTGATTATAACTAGTACACTAAATAGTAGAAAACTACACAGCCCTAGATACGTATTATCAGCTTCGATCAGCTTCATCCCTCCTAACATTCAGAAAAAGAGTGAAATCCTGGCTTTGGGACCAAGCGTTTGCACCCTAGCATGACACGGCACTTTAGACTGGTCAGTTGGCAAATTGGTGGTTAAGATCTAAGACCTTGGATGGAATATTGTTTTAATGGTGATGAATGTATATGATGTTTTTAATATTAACTGTATTTTAATGTATTGAATTCTAGGTGTATTTTAATGTATTTTAATTTTAACTGTTGTTTACTATGTATTGTGTGGCATCGAATTGTTGCCGCACTGAGTCCCCCCTCGGGGGTTGAGAAGTAGCGGGGTATAAACACTGGAAATAAATAAATAAATAAATTATTAGCTTCTAAGAGATATAAATTTTAAGGCCAGCGATTTTAATATGTGTACATTTGATAACCTGTATTGTGTTTTATATGTGACTTTTATCTGTATTATGTTTTTCTGTATCTGCCTAAGGTTTGTTAACTGAAATAAAGGCAATTGATTGATTAATTGATTGATTGATTGATTGATTGATTGAAGTACCCTCACAGTTTAAAATGGGATGTAGTTGTGTTACATGCAAAAGCTCTCTAAAAACACTCTAATATGTGTTGGAGAGAGCGGGATCATATTCGTTCCCAACATGGAATATCCCAGCAATGAGGAACTTTGCTAGGATAAGTGATAATGACTCCAGAAGTTTGGGTTGGATCCAAATCAGTTTATTTTTAAAGCTTTAAATGATTCAGATCTTTTCATGTTTGATGGCTCTGCAATGCCACAGAAGTGGTGGAATAGTGAATCTTCTCTGGGTTTTAATAAAAATTATCAAGAAGCTAGTTTTTTCTCCAAAATAGGAGTTTAGAAGTCACCATCTGCCAGTGATGGGGACTGCCCAGTTCTCCTTCACTTTGCTTTTCTTACTGGAGTTGGAACTGATGAGAAATGGTTCCATATCAATTGGAAAGGGACAAGCAAATCTTGAATGGTGCCAAAATACGCATTCTTAGCAAGGTTTCAGGGGATCATAGGAGTTCATCTTCCAATGAAGATGAGATTCCATCTTAACTTATTCTGATTTCCATGACTTCAGGGGGCAGTTGCATCACAGCCACAACATATGTACCACATATGTTGGAGGGAAGATATCTTTGTTCCTTCCAACTTCTTGTCACTTCCCAATTATAAGCATACTAACCAGACAGGCAATTAGATGGAAGTTGTGCTCTAGGAATTCAAGGCAAAGAAGTGTTGGATTAAAGACAGAGAAGAACTGAGAGATGTTATAAGAATCACTTCATTTTTCAGCACTGAAACACTTGATATTCTGGGCCAAAGAATTACCAGTCTGAAGAATTTCTATTAGTTACATATTGCAAAAAGTGTTTTTCTGCCTAATAGTAATACTGTCCATACTTCTGAACGAGATTTAGGGGGGGATAACAATAACAATTTCCCTCAAAAAGAAGAAGAAAACACTAAATACTCAAGGACATTGACCAGAACATTTA
>JARBWK010000005.1:128652440-128685592 GCA_030556195.1 Anolis apletophallus
AAGGACACTTCCAACTTCCGAAAAAGCCCTGTAGCAATGGGCATGGGACGAAACGTCAGGTGTAAAGATGCACTGGAAGCTGCAGACCCAACCCTGCATGCAGGCGGTTCAGGATTTTGGTCGCTCGAGACTGACCCGGGAGATGACAGTCTTGTTCGGCAACATCCTGAACAACCAAGCAGCCTTCTTTGAGGAGAGAACTGCTTGCTCCATATGGAAAGGGGCCTAGAAAAGGTGGCCTAACGAAACTCATCCCCATCTACCCTGTTGGCTAGCTGCAGCCAACGGGCATCTTCTTAGTCATCAACTGCTACACATTGATGGCTATTGTAGAGATGCTCAAGGAATACTTAGCTATTTTTTTATTTTCAGTAGAGACTGGGAAGTATTCCTTTTTCAAAAAAATTAATGAAATGTGAAATATTGTAACAAACAACTTAAAGCTTTGGGAACAGAAGGTGGACTATAGTACAACTCCCACATCTGCAAAGGATGAATTCCAAGATTTCGCATGAATATGCAAAACTGTGGCTATCCCTATTGAAATGAAGATTTCAATAATACCATAGAGTTACACTGGACAACCAAGAAAATGCCTAGAGAGGACTTTTTTGGGGTGGTATGGATAAATGAAACCATGAAAACTGACCTGTAGATACCTAAATCATACTGTAAAATGAAAACAAAGGCTGAGGGCCAACAAGTGGAGTCTAGTATAACAGCTCTACATAAAGAGCGATTTTATAGAGGTATGTTGTAATATGTGTATTTAAAAATGATTGTGTATTTATGTTTTAGTAATGCTGTAACCCAACTCGAGCCATGAAGAGATGGGCAAGAAATAAAACTATTATTATTGTTACTCCCCTGTCATCATGACCCAACTCCCTATTTTGCTCTATGGCATTGCAGATAAAGAATTCAAGAGGTCTGAGGTAGAAGTGAGTCTTGCTACGTTTCCAATGTCATCAGTCTGCATCTGGCTACAGAAAAATGCTTCTCTGATCCCTCTCTGTTTCCTTACAGCAAAGCAATGTGTGCAAAGGATTGGTGGTAGGAAGAAAACAGCAACCACCACAATCAAATAAATAAATAATGTGGACTTACACTTGCATATGTCAGTAATTCCAGCCATGTTCACACTGTGACTTATAACCTACACATGTTTCTGAACACTGCTGCTTTGATACAATTCTCTTGACTTACATGATTCTAGCTGTGTGACTAAAGCTACACTGATTGATCCTTTTGAACACCCAGAGTGTGGCAAGTGTTTTATTTTGTAAGAATTGTATTTTCTGTTTCACATGCTAAAGTACCTTGGCTCACTTGGGTAATAAGCACCTTGGTTTGGTGAGCTACCCCAGCTGCAAAATCTCATACAAACACATGGAACTGCATGATGCTTCAATCCCAAAATGAAACACTGGACGGGGGTTCACAGTAAGAATCACAGAATTGTGTTGTTGCTGCTGCTGCTTCAGTAACAAACTAACTTAGCTTTACTAAGACAACTAATACAATGCCAATTTCCACTCTGAAGAACTCTATTTCACCTTCTTTGAAGCCTTTGACACATTTAAAAATAAAAAATGCAAGCTGATCAAGTTTCCAGTTTTGCAATTCAATATTTGGAACAAATACTGAGGGAAAAGAAAGAGCCATGGTCCTCCAGTTCTTACATTTCAGCAAACTTAACAACATGCTGAACTTCTTTTTTACTGAGCACACTTGCCTTATTACTTCTGTTGTGTGAAAATAGTAATATATGGATTTTAGTCCTGTTTTCAGAAACTTGAAGATTCAAACACAGCTTTACATTTTTAGTTATAGCCTTTGGCACCTATTGAGGCTACTAATGGCGATACATACACTGATGTACATCTCTTCAAGAAGTGAAAAGGGGGCTGCTGAGTGGTTTGAAGCTAGGGTTTTTTTTTCAATATAATCACTTTTGTGACCTCAAGTCAGTTTTAGACATGAATCAATGAAACTGTTTCCTTTTGAACTGATTCCAAGCTGGATTATAATGTCAGTGTAGAAGTGCTCATAGATGTCCTCTGGGCTGTCCTTAAGAAAAAAAGTTTATTTATTTCTGTGTCCTCTTTCCCCAATGGAGTGAATGTGTTTTCTTCTCCCCAGTATATGTCAAAACAGTAATGCCATCAGCATGAAAAAAGTGAGTTAACTTGTGTAGTGCTGGTTCTTGATGTATGAAACCTGCAAGGCAAAGGGCCATTTGTTGTTTGGACTGCAAAGCAAATTTGAATCTCCCTTCTTTAATTATATCCATTTGAGGTGAATCTGGATTCATTGCTGGACTCAAAGATGAAGGAGTCGCCACGGAGTCAGGAAATGCACTGGGAGATCATGTGCTCATCTCTTCCTTCCTTCTCTTTCTTGGAAATTGAACCAGTACTAAGCAAATTAACTCACATTTCTCATGCTGATGGCTCTATACGGTTCTGGCCCAACTTACTTGTCCAAACGCATCAGCCTCTACATCCCACCTCGTAATTTAAGATCATCCGGGGAGGCCCTGCTCTCGCTCCCGCCAACTTCTCAAACGCGGTTGGTGGGGACGAGAGAGAGGGCCTTCTCGGTGGTGGCTCCCCGTCTGTGGAACGCGCTTCCAAGTGACATACGATCAACACCATCTCTCCTGGCATTCAGGAAAAAAGTGAAATTTTGGCTGTGGGACCAAGCGTTTGCACATTAGCACAATACAGCACTTTGGACTGGATTTGTAACAGCAAGTTGATGGATATGGCTCAATGCTCCTGTTATGGATGAAATACTGTTTTTAACTTAACAGAATGTGTATGATGTGTTAATGTTAATTGTATTTTAATGTGTTTTAATGCTGTATGTTTTTGGTTTTATATTGTATTTATTATGTTGGCATCGATTGTGCCTTTTGTTAGGCCACTCTGAGTCCCCCCTCGGGGGTAGAGAAGAGCGGGGTAGAAATGTTGGAAATAAATAATAAATTACTGTTTTGACATAGAGTGGCATTTTAGTCCAGCATATACAAGATTTTTTTAAAAAAATGTATCAATGTGTAGTCATGCACTGGAAAAAAAACTCAACTACTCTCTCCTGCCAGAATGTGAATAAGCTTCACAAATTTTTCTATTAACTTGTCCAGTTTACAAATGTTCAGCTAAAAGAAACTGATACTATCATTATGATTACTGGTAAAGTGTTTTTTTCAATGGACTTCATCCCACAAAGGGGGCAGGGGAAGCAGGTAGAATTGTCTTCTTTCATGGCATTTCAGAAGGTTCTCTCTTTTTTTAAAAAAATTGAGAATTTACTCATGCCCATCACACAGGAGTACCTCCTCCTCTTTCTAGCTCAACCATTTCAAGAATATCAGCACACTTTTTAAAACACCAATTTCCATGGGCTCTTTCTCCTGGAGCTCCTAAACTAAAGGAGATAGGCACACTTCTTTCAATGGGACTGACAACATCTTTAAATCACTAATGGAAACAGCAGGAGCATCAGCAGACTGCCCCTTGAACAGCCACAGTGAAACATCACAAAATAATCAGACAAATTTCCAATCACAAGGGAAAATACTTATATTTAAGCATTTCTATGCACAGGGAAAATATTGGAGTCAATTTCTGCCCGTCTTTGAAATCCTCCTGTTTCTACATGCTGCGGAGACAGTCCCATGAGCATTCACAGGAAGCAGTCCTGTGTTGTATGACGGGCTCTATGGGAGTCTTTGAAGTGTAGAAATGGTTAGAAAAGGAGCAAAACTTCCATGTGATGAGGTCTTATGTTAGTGCAGAGCAGGGCCGTAGCCAGGATTTTGATTCAGGGGGCGGGGGGGCTGAGACTGGGTGGAAGAGGGTCTACCCTAGCAAACCTTTTGTATTGTTATCCCAATAACCCCATTAATGTGGGATATAATGAGCATGGTGATCAGATCATGATATGAATAAACATAACAGTTTAAATAATGTACCAGTAAGGCCTTTTCACAGACCACCCTGAGAATTTCGGGGGCTGAAGCCCCTTAGCCCCTCTGGCTACATGCCTGGTGCAGAGGTAGTAAATGGCAGGGACACACACACCCCCTTCATATTATTGTTTTCTCTCCCTTCCTCTTTTTACTGTCATTCTTCCAGTTTTGAAAATGAAAAAAGATAATTTCTTTCTCAAAAGCACAAGACAAAGCTCCTGCATTTCATTTAGTTTATTTATGTCCTCAAATAGCCAGACCAACAAAAAAATTAACGAACAGTGAAAGGATATCCTACTAAAGGAAGCTGAGAACTAGACTGAGAAAAGAAAAGAAACCTTTAAATCATGCTGGCAGATGGAAGCCCTACTGTTTTGGACTGGAGAAAGCAAAACAAAAGTTGGTCAGAAGCATAATTCATTCAACGTGTTTTGAAATATGATTTTCCTTTAGAGCAATAATGCCACAGTTCTTTTTGGTACAGTGCATTGACCTTCCTCACTGTTATTACTCCCGCTTTCTTCTCCTTCTTCTAGCACATAGGACCATATTTTAAAAAGGCCAATCAGCCACAGGTATGGAAGTGACTACCATGTCAAATGTGGTTAACTTGGACATGGATAGTAGAAAGGTTCAGAAAATGGAAGTGCTAAAGCTACACCCAGTCACCTGTGAGAGATATATATACATATATATATACATATATATATATATATATACACACACACACACACCCCGCCCTTCTCCCCCCGAAGGGGGACTCAGGGAGGTCTAACAAAAGCATCATATGATGCTAGCATCATTAAAACAACCACAGTATAATAAAAATATTAAAAATATTAAAACAACAATTAAAACAATTAATTAAGACACACATCCATTAAAATCGAAATCCAAAAACCAGTCCGGGTCAATTCACTGCCAGAAGTTGTGTGATCTTCTTCCACTTGCTGCTCACTGATCAAATGCTTGGTCTCATAACCAGGTCTTGATTTTCCTTCTAAAAGACAAGAGGGAGGTGGCCAATCTGATATCTCTAGGGAAGGCATTCCATAGTTAGGGGGCCACTGCTGAGAAGGCCCTGTCTCTCATCCCCATCAACCGTGTTTGCAATAGTGGTGGGATCGAGAGCAGAGCCTCTGCTGAAGGTCTTAAACTTTGTGATGGTTCATGGTAGGAGATACGTTCAGACAGATAGTCTGGGCCAAAACCGTTTGGGGCTTTAAAGGTTAAAACCAGCACTTTGAATTGTGCTCAGAAGCTGATTGGCAAACAGTGGGGTTGGCATAACAAAGGAGTTGTATGTTCCCTGTACGTCGCTCCGGTGAGCAACCTGGCTGCCGACCGTTGGACTAGTTAAAGCTTCCGGCAGTCTTCAAAGGTAGTCCCACATAGTGTGTGTTGCAGTAGTCTATTCGAGATGCCAAACACTATATGGCTAGCTGCAAACCTAGGCAGCCATAACTCTCAATATTTCACAGAATGTAAACTGAGACATATGGAGCTGACCAATGTCAGAGTGGGATCGAGATGACAAATACTCGTGTAGAAGCTAAAAGCGGTTTATTTTTGCCTGAACCTACTGGGAAGGTTAACAAACCTCCCTCCTCTTCTCTTCTCCACTCCCCACTACTGAATTTACTGAGATAACACTGAAATACGTTTCTAAGCCAAGGACAAAGGAAAAAAGTAGGAAGAGTGCTGAGAGGAATTTTAAAAAACCGATGACAAAGTGAGGCAATAGAGGATTAATCATCACTTTCCTTGCCAAATAGGGGCAACTGAAATGCGAAAAGAAAAAATGGACAGGAGAAACTAGAATGGATGAATCTGTCAGTTTCACTGTCTGCCATATGCATTTTAAAAACACAACTTTTTCCCCATTAAACATGCAAAGAAATTTGCAAATTCTAGAATGTTGTTATTCAGAAATGAACCACAAGGAAAGACTGAGAAATCTGTAGCCCTCCAGGCCTTCATGGATTGTAGCTTCCATCAGCCATAGTCAGCCTAGCCAGTGATGAAGACTGATTGGAACTCTAATGCAATTACATCTGAAGCACCACAGATTCCTGCAGAAGGGCAGGTTCAGCAGGAGACACATACTTCAAAGTATAGGGTAGTCGGGTTAGGCCAACATTGTACAGCCGCCACAACATTATGTCATGATGTGATGTAAATCACATAAAGGTTTCTCCCTAACTAAGGCTATCATTTATCTTGAATCAGACATTGAGGTGTGAAATGTTTCAGATTTCACTGGAAGAAGAGACAACTTCTGTATGAGAAAAATAAATGAGTAAGGGAGCGATTTGATCCAGAGCTAAAATTCAGAACATGGGGAGTTTATCTTATTATAATTCACGGAATCTCCATGCCAGTCTTCCCAATGTCAAAATGGTGCTATATTGTATTATATTATGAGAGACTATTTATCCTCTAACCCTAATATTGCCTTCTTGGTCTGTCTGTGGTTCTTCATATTCCCAGGATGAACATATCTCATTTAATATAAATTAAGTCACCAGTTACCCCAGGTGTTTTGTAACTCCTGCCAAGGATTGAACATGCAGTCTTCTATGTGCAAACAATATGGTCCCTTCCAAAAGTGATTTAACTTAAGAATATTGATATGATTTACTAATATAGTTCATAGGAACATCAACATTTTCAAGACATGATATATGTATGTGTGTATCCAATTCTCCTGCCATGTTAAAAGGTAAAGCTTTATCCTGACATTGAGTCTAGTCATGCCTGACTCTAGGGAGTGGTGCTCATCTCCATTTCTAAGCCAAAGATTCGGCATTGTCCATAGACACCTACAAGCCAGCATGACTGCATGGAGCGCCATTATAGATTTTTTTAATAGGTTTTGTTAGACAATCTTCAGGGGTAGTTTTGCCAGATTCTTCCTCTGAAATACAATCTGAAGCACCTGGTATGTGCTGGCTGTCTTCCATCCAAGTGCTAACCAAGACAAACCCTGCTTAGCTTCTAGGATCACATAGGATATATACGCCTATATAAACCATTTGGTCTTGAAGTAACCTGAGTGGATATTTCTAATTTTTTTTCCTTCTCTCTTTTTCTTTTGAAGCAAGTATATCTAGTATACAGCCAATTTGGTATACTGGCTTTAGTTTTAGGCTAGGATGCTGGGAGACCACAGTCTCCCAGCATCCTAGCCAATGAAACCCACTGGGTGACAATGTCTTTTTCCTTGGCTTTTCTTCATGAACGAAGACTAAGGAAGGACTCATCCCACACTTTCCAGGGCTTTTTCGGAAGTTGGATGTGTCCTTCGAGCCTGTGCAATGGATTTTTCTGGTAGAGCACAGCGTGCAGAGAACTGGTCTCACCCTTTAAGCCAAAGGTTCGTCTGCCGGGGCCTAGCAGGCTTAGACAGTGGCAGCAAGGTCATCAGGTCATAGGTTTGATTAGAGTTACCTTCTCTAGATGGTTGACCTTACAGGGTTAGATGAGCACCATCTGCCCGGGTTTGAATTTAGAGTTTTCCTTCTCTTAGGATGGTTGCCTAAAGGCTAGAGAGCCCATCCTGCCCTTTGATGCTCTTTGTCAGATCCTTTGGTTGTGACCTGCCTGGCATGGGAGACCCTACCGGTGACTATTATGCCACCGCCAGCATAGCTCACAACTACAGTATTATTTAAATCAGTAGTTCCTCAGCATGGATTCACAGTTAGACCTCAACTCTCAGAAGCACCAATCAGTTGAAATCTGACAACATCTGGGAACCCATGTTTCGAAATTACCGATCGGCACACTTCTAAATCTAGCAGGCCTGGGTATTAACTGTGCATGGTCTCAACTGCAGAGCCCTCCCTTTGTAACATATCTCTAAGAGTTCACTTTCAAACTAAAGCATCTACTATACTGGAAAACATCAAACAAAAAAAAGAAATATTTACGGATTAAGAGAATTTTCTCTTCTCCTCTCCCACCCTTTAGTATACACATCACAGACACTGAGTATTATTGCAAATATTGCACAAGATTACAAAGATAACATTATGTAGCCCTTCTGTCTAAAAGGAGAGGAAAATTTATTAATCATTTGAAAAATATAATAATCAAGTCCAAAAGGACTCGGTTTGTGGGAGAGGGAGGAAAAGACATCTTCCTTTGCTTTCAGGGGTCCTTCTCATGCCTCCTTGGTAAAGGACAAGTAAAGAACTGCACGACCTACACAACATACCAAGCATATTTCTGTGTCAGCTGCCAAGGCTGAGGGGGAAAAAGTCAGTGTTTAGCCACAGGTCTACTGCAGAAATGCTGAATTTTAATAGCAAAACTATGAGACAGAGTTCTTGCTGTTTTCCACTGCCAGAGTCAGATCATTCATGGAGGGAGATGTCATCATCTCACCTGCTGATCCCTGGGACTCAAAATGAGATTTACACTTTGGAGCCATACAAAGTTAGTTCCGATCTCCTTACTTCCTTTCCAGCTCATCTCTGGAAACCCATTGGGCGACCCTGAGCAAAACACATCCTCTCAACCTCTGAGGAAGGCAAAAACAACCCCCTCTTAATAAATATTAGCACTAACACCCCCCCCCTTCCCGGATAAGCTTGCCTTAAATTAGAAAAGACTTGAAGGCACACAAAAATAAGTTTGTTGTGCAAACTACCAGTAGATAACTTTTCCGTTCTCTACAACTATAAAACAATGAAGGGGCCAAGAATGCTTTTGAATTTGGCCACATCAGGCAATACTGGCAAGTAAGTACCATATTATACTCCGTACACTAGCCACAAAAAAGGGTTGTAGATATGATATCAACACATTTCATCAAAACCAATGGTATTAATTTATAGGAATGCTTGGGCTATCAAGGATGCTCAAAAATATGTGTGAATTTTGTCTTTCAGCAGCCTTTAAATATTCATTTTGCTTTGACATGGAATAGCTTTTTGTGAATAACACACAAAAACAGAGAGGGCTCTGAAATCTTTCTGATTTTGTTATAAAAATAGTGGAGAAATTCTATTCCCATTTTCATACAATTGGGGTCTTGTGTTTCCATTTTGTGGTTTCTGCAAATAGCTATGTAGCTTATGTAAAAAAAATGGGCATATTTAGAAATATCCAGCCAAGAAAAGTAGGCCTCTTTTTTTGTACATTTCAGAAGTCTGACTGGCTTCAAACAGAGTTTGAGAAGCACAACGAATTCCGTTGTTGACTTTTTAAAGGTGTTTTCTTTTCATTAGACTTGCAAATCAGTCCACAGACATTGCTAGCCCATAATTTTTCCCTGAACGATCTCCTCATGTATCCTTAGGACAGTCATTGGTTTACCATGTCAGTGGCAAAAAAAAGGTGGGGAGAAGTGGGGCAAAAAAAGAACCAACTTTCTTCTAGTTCACAAAAGCTCCTCTGATTCATTGCCTGACGAAGCCTTTAACTCACTCTAGGTGATCAGGCGATTGGCTATTTATAACCCTCTTTCAAATTTCTTGAATTGTATTTATATTGCTTGTTCCTATAAGCACATGGGTAAAGTGAAACACATTTGGCCAGTATTTGAATCAGATCACATAACATATCTTTCTTTTTTTAATGTGGAAAAAACAATTTGGATCAGAAGGCATATAGTCAGAATAAATGAATCTGTGTCTATTTGCCCAAAAGCATGATTTTAGGGTATTCATTGGATATACTATATCAGTAGTTCGCAAGCTCTGGTCCGTAAACCACCAGTGACCCATATGAACAAAAAAATGGTCCGCTGCCTCACCTTTACACCGTTGACTAGAAACCACATGGCAACAAAAGTGACTGGTCTTGCAAAACTCTCTTAGAGTACCAAGGCAACAGAGATGTTGGGAGGGGAGAGGCTAACTACTCGTGAAATATTACTACTATCACATCAGCTCTAGATTATTAAATACAGTTTTCTCTGGGTGAGCAGATGGTGACTACTGAATTGCATATCTTCTGTATCGGAAACTAGAGCTGATGTGGTCTTTCCAGTGCAATTTTCTGAATCAGCACCTTAAATAACCAAACCGAATCAAAAGTTGACCAAAAACTGATTTGTAACCCTTTTGGTACTAACGTTGGAGAGTGATCCCTGATCAAAGTGTTCCCTGATCCAGTGGTCCCTTGTCAAAGTGGTCCCTAGTCAAAGTGGTCCCTGGTCAAGTGGTCCCAGGTCAAATGGTCCCTAGTCAAAGTGGTCCCTGATCAAAGTGGTCCCTGGTCAAGTGGTCCCTGGTCAAATGGTCCCTAGACAAAGTGGTCCCTGGTCAAAGTGGTCCCTGATCAAAGTGGTCCCTGGTCAAGTGGTCCCAGGCCAAATGGTCCCAGGTCAAATGGCCCCTGATCAAAGTGGTCCCTGATCAAAGTGGTCCCTGGTCAAATGGTCCCTAGACAAAGTGGTCCCTGGTCAAAGTGGTCCCTGGTCAAGTGGTCCCAGGTCAAATGGTCCCTAGTCAAGGTCTCTGATCAAAGTGGTCCCAGGTCAAGTGGTCTTGGGTCAAATGGTCCCTGGTTTAAAAAAGGTATGGTGAGGCTAGCTTTATCATTCAGTACCTCAGTATAGAGACGTTAACACAGTTAACCCCAAAGAACCTGTCCAAATTGTATCTGATTGTTCACATTGAGCACCAATGCCAGTATGGTGAGTTTGGAGTAGGTAAAACTGTAAACCAAAGAAAATCTTAGATATTCAAATATATTTGTACTGAGTTATAAAAACATCAAGGTTGCTATGGGGAGTTGAGGAGAGGGGTATTTTGTAGCTAAAGAGCAAAGAAGCATGGAATTGGTTCTTGGAGCATTCTGAGAAATGAAATTGGAATACTGTATTCCTCTCAGGGTTTCATAATGAATGTCAACCCTCTTATTATTTAAACTCAAAAGGAATGTTTGAATGCTGCAGTAGCCTTTCTAAACTGCACTGAGGTTGCAATCATATGTACATATTATTTGGATTTACTTCAGAAGACACAGAGGATCTATTTTCTCTAAAGGTACTGTACATAGAATTAGAGTGCAAGTCGACAGTATAATCTTATGGGTGATTGCTCAGAAGTCACAATATTAAATGATGCATAAGATCACAGTTGTTTCTTAAAAGGAATTATATATATATACACACTCCAGAGGCTGTCACTGGTCAAAAAGTGTTTACAGTATGACCACTGCCTCCATAGGACTGCTAACCAGGGTTTCATTCTTCTATGACCAACAAAATGTGTCCCCTCTAGGCATTTCAGAGATCCACCAGTGCAACTCTATGGCATTTCTGAGCTAAAAGTCCTTTGTTCCAACAGTGTTCACTATTATCCATGGTTTCATTTATTCGTGCAAAATCTAGGAGTATGTCCCTTGCAGATACAGGGATGTTGTACTATAAAGTATTTTTTAATTCTCTGCATTGTTTGGATAATAAAGGTTTCTGATCTTATTTATATCTTTGAGGGCTTAATAACAACCAAGGAACACACGTACAAACACATAATTGCCAACCCACGCCTTTAGAAGATTTAATGCCCACTAAAATGGCTAAAGACAAATCCCCAATATGGTGTTCTCCAGCTGTGTTGCATCACAACTCCCATCAGATTAGTGCTGTAGCCTAAACATCTGGAAGACAGGGGCCTGGGTGAAACTTAGTTGCACTGTCTACAATTCAGAAAATCTCTTTTTCTAAGAGAGGAAAAAGAACAACAGAAAGAGGGGGGTTGTCTTCCATAAGAATAAACATGTTTGCGGGAAGAGGGTTCAGAATGTGTCCAAATCATCTTGTCAGATGATTGTGTGACATCAGAATTCTCTACTTGGATGTCAGTCCATGTTCCAGGAGGACATTCTTCCAAGGCTGAAATACCTCAGAGGATCACAGCCTTTGAGAGATTGGCACCATGTGGCAAAAAATGTGCCAACATATTTTCAATCATCTCAACAGCATTTGGAAAAAGCAACTTTCATTCTGTTGGAAACAACCCCTAACACATGCTTCCCAATGGACTTGCATGCGGTTGGAGACAATCCTCACACATCCAGCACACTTTCAACTTCTAGTATGGGAAAACAGTGATAGCCAGGAAAGACAAGCCTCAAAACCACATACAAAGAACGAAAGAAAGAGGAAGTGAAAGAAACAGTAGCCATGCTGGTCATCTGCACAGAATCCCTTCTTAAATTGCTTTACTTAACATGAAGTCAGGTCATGGCCATGGTGTTCACATGCCCTCTTAGCTCTCAAAAGAAGGAAGGAGATTCAGAAGGTTTTTCCTCTATCTCGGTTTCAAATGGAACCAGCAGGGGGCAGAGAGACAGGCGGGTGTGACTGACATGCAAGTCCAAGAGGTGATCAGGAACCTAGAGGCTGAAAGGGAGCTCTCTTTCAGAGCAAGAGCAGGCACACCTTTGGGTCTCCAAACATGACTATGGTAAAATCAGACTGGGAACCCAACCTGCTGCTGACTCACAAAACCAACGGAGCGCTGCTTCCAAAGAGAAAAGAAAGTTGTAACAATAGAGATTGCCTTGAAACCAGCCCTTAGGGATGCAAACACCACAAGGTGTATTGAAACACACACATCACCCAATAGCTTCAACAGGTTTGTAAGAAGTTCCCAAGGAAGAAGGTCAGTGTGCCACTCCTTGGAGAAAGGAAACTACAGTATGTACGCAGCCAAGCCACACTAGAGACTATTTTCCTTCAAGAACGAACAAGGAAGGAAGCCCCACAAGGCGCCAAGTGGTCTGTCTCTTTGATAGGGGGTGCTCTTATCACAATGACTCCCCAAAAGTCTGTTGGAGGGCAGGTCAACATCTACTCTAGGAGCCGCTGGTGGTGTGATGAGTTAAACCCTTGTGCTGGTAAGACTGCTGACCGAAAGGTCGTGGTTTCAATTCGGGGAGCAGGGTGAGCTCCTTTCTGTCAGCTTCAGCTTTTCATGCGGGGATATGAGAGAAGCCTCCCACTGAATGGTAAAACATCCGGCCATCCCCTGGGCAATGTCCTTGCAGACCAGGCATGTAGCCGGGGGAAGGGGAGCTTGGGGACTTCAGCCCCCCGCCCCCCCCCCCCTCGAAATTCTCAGAGTGGTCCGTGAGAAGGCCTTTACATTATTTAAACTGTTACATATATTGAGCATAGTGATCTGATCACTATGCTCAATATATCCCATATTAATGGGGTATTGGGATAACGATACAAAAGATTTGGTAGGGTAGACCCTCTCTCACTCAGATTCACCCCCACCCACCACCCACCCTCCGGAATCAAAATCCTGGCTACGGCCCTGTTGCAGACAGCCAATTTTCTCACATCAGAAGCGACTTGCAGTTTCTCAAGTCACTTCTGACACACACAAAAATCTATTCTGCCACAGGTGACTATGTGCCTGAACCGACTGCTGGATGCAGAAAAAGACGACATCCTCTCTTGTAAACTCCTTCCTAGCTGAGCCCCCTTTCCTTCTTTAATAAAGGTCTTTGGAGACTTGGAGAGTGTCAAGAGGTGGAGCAAAGGGGAAGAACGAGGGTGTTCTCTTCCCCTAATTAAGTTTTCCTTCATTCCCCAAATTTCCAGCCCTGCGAGGACTTAATACTTGAGCAGAAGTGCAACAGAGGCATCCAGATAAAAGAGGCACGCAAGGCAAATGAAGACAGCAAACAGATCTGGGGATCTCTGGAATGTTAAATATTGAAGGGACAATTCATTGGGATGGGCAGAATTCTGATTTTGAAGGGGGAAAGCCTTGACTTGGTCTCCCTCCTGGCAGGGACCGCACCTTGCTAACACATGTGCCCACAGACACCTAAGGGACCATTCCCTCCTCCGCTTGGCCAAGGATGCACCTAAGGGGGAGGAGAAAGGGAGGAGAGCCCTCCTCTCCAGTGCACAGACCTCCTGCCACAGCCTTGCCACGTAGGCTGGACTCAGTCAAAGAGGAGGGGGGTACTACACCTCCCTTTTGCTTAGAGAGGCTGTGGGGCAAACCCAAGGTGCAAAAAAGTGGTAGAACAGAGGAACAGCTACTGCTCTGGAGAGGGAACCTGCAGGAATCTATTACACAGGCAGAATGCCTTATATCTTTGCCAAGGACTTGTCACTCTCTCTATATATCTGCCCCAAAAAGAGATCCACTTCCCTCACGTCCATTTTCTCTCCACGAATAAAGTTTTCAACCGCCTAAGTAGTAGAACTGACTTTTGTGTGTGTGTCGCCCATCTCTGGTGTTGATTTTGAAATCACAGAGACTTCCACCTCCTTCTATTCCTTGACAAAGTCCTATTGACACCCACACACACGTCCCCCTTGAATGCCCCTCTCGGGCCAGGATTTGGGAAATTCAATCCTGTTCAAGGGACGTGGGGTGAATTCTCTCATCTCCCCCCTTCCTGAAAAAGCAGCCGGGCGGTCCCCGCAAAGAAAAGTGGCTTTGTTTCCCAAAGTTCAGGGCCAGCCTCTGCCCACTCCTCGCTTTGCTCGATGGCTCTTTGGGGAGAGATTTGTTTTTGAGTGGGAATAGGAGGCATGGACAAACTTCGGCCCTCCAGGTGTTTTGGACTTCAACTCCCACAATTCCTGACAGCCTCAGGCCCTTCCTTTCCCCCCTCAGCCATCTAAGAAAAGGAAGGGGTCTGAGGTTGTTAGGAATTGTGGGAGTTGTAGTCCAAAACACCTGGAGGGCCAAAGTTTGCCCATGCCTGGACTAGAGTGAAACTGCATCACCCCCAAATCCTTGTACCACGCTTGTAGGTGCCTCAGTTGGGTATCATAGGGTGCATGTCTACACTGTAGAAGGAATGGTTTTGTTGCAGAGTGAAAATGCCTCTGAATCCCACCTACAAGTCTATAAGTCTAAAAGCAATTATGTGTATTGGATTTTATTGTGATTTCTCTTGGATCTGTTGGTTTGATTTAATATTCTGATTGTAAGTGTAATTGATATCAAGTGTATTGCTTTCTCGTCTTGTAAGCCGCCTGGAGTCCCTTTGGGGAGAGAGGGCGGGATATAAATACAGCGTTATTATTACATTACAAATATATTATATACTATATGATTTTATATAAATATATATATTATATAAAATATATTTATATAATATATAAATATGTAATATATATTTATATTTAGATATATTACATATATAATATATATTATATATAAATACATTTTATATTAAATATACTTTATATATATTAGATATTATATAAATATATATTTATTTAATATATTATATATTATATATGTAATATATCTAAATATAAATATATAGTATACATATATATTTATATATACTTCAAATATTATATTATATTATATATAAATATAATATCAATATTAAATATACTTTTATATATATTAGATATTATATAAATATATATTTATTTAATAGAAAATATTGTATTTATATATAATATAATATATATTATAGTCTATATAAAGTATATATTTATATATATTTATATGTTATCGAATATATATTATATTTAATAGGAAAATATTGTATTTATAATATATATTACAATATATCTTAGATATTTTATGTATTTATTTATTTATTTAATATAAAATATTGTATTTATATATAATATAATATATATTATAGTCTATATAAAGTCGATATAAATATATATTTATATATTTATATAATATCGATTATATATTATATTCATTTAATAGGAAAATATTGTATTTATATTATATATATTACAATAGATGTTAGATATTTTATGTATTTATTTATTTAATAGAAAATATTGTATTTATATATAATATATATTAGTCTATATAAAGTATATATTTATACATATTTATATAATATCGAATATATATTATATTTAATAAGAAAATATTGTATTTATAATATATACTGTATATTACAATATATATTCGATATGTTATGTATTTATTTATTTAATATAAAATATTGTATTTATATATAATATAATATATATTATAGTCTATATAAAGTATATATCAATATATATTTATATAATATCAAATATGTATTATATTTATTTAATAGGAAAAAATCGTATTTATAATATATATTAGAATAGATATAGTAGATATTTTATGTATTTATTTATTTAATATAAAATATTGTATTTATATATAATATATTATAGTCTATATAAAGTCTATATAAATATATATTTATATAAAATTGAATATATATGTATTTCAAACAAATTTTATATATAATTTGTGTGTGTCTATGTGTGTGTGTGTGTGTGTGTGTATACACCCCACTTGCCTAGTTTCCAATCTCACAATCTCTAAGGATGCCTGCCATAGATGCAGGCGAAATGTCAGGAGAGAATGCTTCTGGATCATGGCCAGACAGCCCGGAAAACTCACGGCAACCCAAAGCATTATTATTACTATTATTGTCGTTCCATATTATTATTATTATTATTATTATTATAACATCCCTGTAGCAAGACTGTAAAGAGTTTCACTGGGTGCATCAATATGGGAGGAATGAACCTGACCCCCCTTGCAAAGACATAGCTCAAGTCTATGGGATCCTGGGAGTTGTAGCTTGACAAGGATCTCTCGCCTTCCATCCCATGAGAAAGACCCTCTGGAGCAGGCATGGGCAAACTTTGGCCCTCCAGGTGTTTTGGACTACAACCCCACAATTCCTAACAGCCTACCGGCTGTTAGGAATTGTGGGAGTTGTAGTCCAAAACACCTGGAGGGCCAGAGTTTGCCCATGCCTGCTCTGGAGCAACAGCGGGAGAGAAAGAGTTCTCCAGAGCGCCCTAGAGAAGCCGTGGGCGCTCTGCTGCTGGAGCCACTCTCCCCCGAAGGCTCTGGGAGAAGCGCCTTTCCTTACCTCCTCGGACCTGCTCCGCCTGCAGCACGAGCAGCGCGCCCCAAGCCAGGAGGAGCGTCCACCGCTTCGTCTTCCACCTCGGGGACCACCGCCGCCTCGTCGTCGTCTCCATGGCTCCGGCCGAACCCCTCGCTCGCCCCCTTTTCTCCTCCGCCGCCTCTGGGCTGAGACGCCCCCCTCCCCGCGCTGGGTTCCCTTCAAGACCCCCGCCCGCCTTCACTGGCCCATCAGGAGCGCCGGACTCCCAAAGAAAAGCGGGGGCAATGCAGGAGAGTCCCAAAGAACGAGCGCCCAAGTCCCGGGGCGCTGCGGCTGCTGCTGCCTGCCTCCTCTCGCCTTCAGACTGAGGGGCTGGGGACCAAGCGCAGCAGCAGCACAGGCAGCAAAGGCAGCATCCCCCCGCGAGGCGGCATCCCGTCAAGAGGGTTGGCCCACCGCGCAGGAGCAGCTGAGGCGGCAGCCAGCCAGCAGCCCGGACCCCTCCTCTCTCTCACCCCCCCCCTCCTTCCACACAACTTTGCCTTCCTCCCGCCCCTCAACCCAAACGGACACGGCCCGGAGCCAATGGCGAGGGGCTTTCCCCGCTCGAAGCCACGCCCACACCGCCCCCTCCTCGCGCTCGGAGAGACCCGAAGCGGCCAGGTCCTCTCTCTCTCCAAGATGCCCAAGCGGCGCGCGCCAAGTCGGAGGCGGACCTTTCAAGGACTCCTATTGGAGGAGCCCTCCAGCCAGACTTTTTAGGTGCACCTTTCACAGCTGCTCCGTTCCCAGCTCTCCTGTTAAACCACCAACTCGTTTCTCTGACTAGAATTGGGAGAGGGGCAGAGCTGTTTGGGCTGGAAGTCAGCCTGAAGAAAACGGATGTTCTCTACCAGCCCGCACCACAGGAAGAACACCATCATCCCCACGTCAGCATGTCTTTGTTGCTTATAAAAACTTCAGAAGTTCAGATCAAGAACTACTCTGACCAGGGCCGTAGCCAGGATTTTGATTCGGGGGGCAGGCATGTAGCCAGGGGGCTGAGGGGCTTCGAAATTCTCAGGGTGGTCCGCGAAAAGGCCTTATTGGTACATTACTTAAACTGTCATGTTTATTCATATCATGATCTGATCACCATGCTCATTATATCCCACATTAATGGGGTTATTGGGATAACAATACAAAAGATTTGCTAGGGTAGACCCTCTTCCACCCAGTCTCAGCCCCCCCCGAACCAAACTCAACCCCCTCCGAAACAAAATCCTGGCTACGGCCCTGGGGGAGCTGAGTTTGGTTCGGGGAGGGGGCCGAGACTGGGTGGAAGAGGGTCTACCCTAGCAAACCTTTTGTATTGTTATCCCAATAACCCCATTAATGTGGTATATAATGAGCATGGTGATCAGATCATGATATGAATAAACATAACAGTTTAAATAATGTACCAGTAACCACAGACCACCCTGAGAATGTCGGGGAGGGCTGAAGCCCCTTAGCCCTCCCCCCGCGACATGCCTGGCTGGAAGTCAGCCTGAAGAAAACAGATGTTCTCTACGAGCCCGCACCACAGGAAGAACACCATCATCCCCACGTCAGCATGTCTTTGTTGCTTCTAAAAACTTCAGAAGTTCAGATCAAGGACTACTCTGACCGTACACCTGCTCTTTATGATTTCTGTGTGACACCTGAAGAAGGAAGTCATCAAAGAGTTATGTGGCTTTCCTCTTTCAGCATCTTACACCAGAACAGATATTTCATAGGGCAGTGTTTTTCAACCTTTTTTGAGCCGTGGCACATTTGGTACATGTACAAAATCCTGGGGCACACCACCAACCAAAATGACACAAAATGACACTCTAACACAGTAATACATAAAGTGAATATGTTTTTAAATGTATTTATACACTCAGTGTGAAACCTGTTTCGATGAACACAACATAGATATCCTGGCAGAAAGACACAAACTTCCCACACAGAACTCCCATAACCAAGAGGAAATGCTATAAGAGTTTGGTGGGCATTGACTTTGAGTTTTGGAGTTGTAGTTCACCTATATCCAGAGAGCACTGTGGACTCAAACAATGTTGGATCAGGACCAAACTTGGCATGAATACTCGATATGCCCAAATATGAACGCAGATGGAGTTCAGGGGAAATAGACCTTGACATTTGGGAGTTACAGTTCCTGAGATTTATAGTTCCCCTACAATCAAAGAGCATTCTGAACCCACCCCCACCCCCAATGATAGAATTGGGCCAAACTTCCCACACAGAACCCCCAGGAGGCAAGAGGAGGTCTCTACTTGGGGAAAGGGAGGCGGGCCTTCCCAATGTATGGAGAGGGAGAGACCAAGTAGACAACGGGTGAGGAGGGGGGGTGTAAATTTGTGCCTTTATCGAGGTAGGTTTCTTAGGGTTTTATACTTCAACACACTAGACTCTCCCCCCCCCCTCTCCAGGAGGTTCCAATTTCCCACAGCACACCTGATGATCGCTCACAGCACACTAGTGTGCCCCGGCACACTGGTTGGGAAACACTGTTCTACACAACTTTGCCTTCCTCCCGCCCCTCAACCCAAACGGACACGGCCCGGAGCCAATGGCGAGGGGCTTTCCCCGCTCGAAGCCACGCCCACACCGTCCCCTCCTCGCGCTCGGAGAGACCCGAAGCGGCCAGGTCCTTCTCTCCAAGATGCCCAAGCGGCGCGCGCCAAGTCGGAGGCGGACCTTTCAAGGACTCCTATTGGAGGAGCCCTCCAGCCAGACTTTTTAGGTGCACCTTTCACAGCTGCTCCATTCCCAGCTCTCCTGTTAAACCACCAACTCGTTTCTCTGACTAGAATTGGGAGAGGGGCAGAGCTGTTTGGGCTGGAAGTCAGCCTGAAGAAAACGGATGTTCTCTACCAGCCCGCACCACAGGAAGAACACCATCATCCCCACGTCAGCGTGTCTTTGTTGCTTATAAAAACTTCAGAAGTTCAGATCAAGGACTACTCTGACCAGGGCCGTAGCCAGGATTTTGATTCGGGGCTGAGTTTGGTTCGGGGAGGGGGCCGAGACTGGGTGGAAGAGGGTCTATGTTAATAGATGATCATACTATCAGTTACTATTTGTTATGATGGATTACTTCTAATTCAGGAAGCTGAGGACCAGGTTGGCCATTATGCAAATAGAATGCTCCCCTGTATAGGCACAGCCAGGGCCATAGCCAGGATTTTGATTCGGGATGGGCTGAGTCTGAGCAAGAGAGGGACTACCCTACCAAACCTTTTGTATTGTTATCCCAATAACCCCATGAATGTGGTATATAATGAGCATGGTGATCAGATCATGATATGAATAAACATAACAGTTTAAATAATGTACCAGTAAGGCCTTTTCACAGACCACCCTGAGAATGTCGGGGGAGGGGCTGAAGCCCCCTTAGCCCCCCCCCCCCGCTACATGCCTGACTGGAAGTCAGCCTGAAGAAAACAGATGTTCTCTACCAGCCCGCACCACAGGAAGAACACCATCATCCCCACGTCAGCATGTCTTTGTTGCTTATAAAAACTTCAGAAGTTCAGATCAAGGCCTACTCTGACCAGGGCCGTAGCCAGGATTTTGATTCGGGGGGGGGGGGCTGAGTTTGGTTCGGGGAGGGGGCCGAGACTGGGTGGAAGAGGGTCTACCCTAGCAAACCTTTTGTATTGTTATCCCAATAACCCAATTAATGTGGTATATAATGAGCATTTATACACTCAGTGTGAAACCTCGGTCTGTTTCGATGAACACAACATAGATATCCTGGCAGAAAGACACAAGGAGCAGGAGGGGGGGGGAGGCCACGGGGGCGGCCCCCACGGAGACGCAGCAGCAGCGCCCCCGGAAGGGCCCGGAGCAGAGGTGCGGCGGCCTCTTCCTCCTTCCCTCCCTCCCTCCGGCGTCTCTCCTTCCGGGCGTCCTTCCAGCGTGCGGCCGGCGAGGCCTTCCTCCCCTTCCTCCTCGGCAGAGTCGGTGATGAGGAAGTGACGTCAGGAAGATGCGCCTCTGGCTCCGGGCCCTTCCAGGGGCGCTGCTGCTGCTGTTGCTGCTGCCGCTGCATCTCTGTGGGGGCCGCCCTCGTGGCCTCCCCCCTCCTCCTGCTCCTCCTCGGGTCCGGGAGCCCGCCCCGTGAGTCCCCTCTCCCCCCCCCGTTCCTCCGCACCACCGGCTGGCTGCGGCGACATGGCGGCGGGGTGGGGCGGCGCCCCTCCCAGGTGGCCACGCCCCTCTCCGGGAACGGCGCCCTACGCGACCGCGTAGGCCGCTTAATGGGGAAGGCCGGCCCTGCCTGAGGACAGCCATACAGTGCCCACTTGCTCCCAGAAGCCATTCTTATTCTTAAGAATATTCTTACTATAATAATAATAATAACAATATTATTGTTATTGTGAGCTGCTTTTTGCTGACGATGCTGTCCTCGTCGCCCATTCAGAAGCAGCCCTGCAGCGCCTAACATCCTGCTTTGCAACAGCTGCAGAGCTGTTTGGGCTGGAAGTCAGCCTGAAGAAAACGGCTGTTCTCTACCAGCCCGCACCACAGGAAGAACACCATCATCCCCACATCAGCATGTCTTTGTTGCTTATAAAAACTTCAGAAGTTCAGATCAAGGACTACTCTGACCATACACCTACCTGCTCTTTATGATTTCTGTGTGACACCTGAAGAAGGAAGTCATCAAAGAGTTATGTGGCTTTCCTCTTTCAGCATCTTACACCAGAACAGATATTTCATAGGGCAGTGTTTTTCAACCTTTTTTGAGCCGTGGCACATTTTTTACATTTACAAAATCCTGGGGCACACCACCAACCAAAAGGACACAAAATGACACTCTAACACAGTAATACATAAAGTGAATATGTTTTTAAATGTATTTATACACTCAGTGTGAAACCTGTTTCGATGAACACAACATAGATATCCTGGCAGAAAGACACAAACTTCCCACACAGAACTCCCATAACCAAGAGAAAATGCTATAAGGGTTTGGTGGGCATTGACTTTGAGTTTTGGAGTTGTAGTTCACCTATATCCAGAGAGCACTGTGGACTCAAACAATGTTGGATCAGGACCAAACTTGGCATGAATAATCGATATGCCCAAATATGAACGCAGATGGAGTTCAGGGGAAATAGACCTTGACATTTGGGAGTTACAGTTTCTGAGATTTATAGTTCCCCTACAATCAAAGAGCATTCTGAACCCACCCCCCAACCCCCAATGATAGAACTGGGCCAAACTTCCCACACAGAACCCCCAGGAGGCAAGAGGAGGTCTCTACTTGGGGAAAGGGAGGCGGGCCTTCCCAATGCATGGAGAGGGAGAGACCAAGTAGACAACGGGTGGGGAGGGGGGGTGTAATTTTGTGCCTTTATCGAGGTAGGTTTCTTAGGGTTTTATACTTCAACACACTAGACTCTCCCCCCCCCCCCTCTCCAGGAGGTTCCAATTTCCCACAGCACACCTGATGATTTCCCACAGCACACCTGATGATTGCTCACAGCACACTAGTGTGCCCCGGCACATTGGTTGGGAAACACTGTTCTACACAACTTTGGCTTCCTCCCGCCCCTCAACCCAAATGGACACAGCCCACAGCCAATGGCGAGGGGCTTTCCCCGCTCGAAGCCACGCCCACACCGCCCCCTCCTCGCGCTCGGAGAGACCCGAAGCGGCCCGGTCCGTCTCGCCGAGGTGCCCAAGCGGCGCGCGCCAAGTCGGAGGCGGACCTTTCAAGGACTCCTATTGGAGGAGCCCTCCAGCCAGACTTTTTAGGTGCACCTTTCACAGCTGCTCCGTTCCCAGCTCTCCTGTTAAACCACCAACTCGTTTCTCTGACTAGAATTGGGAGAGGGGCAGAGCTGTTTGGGCTGGAAGTCAGCCTGAAGAAAATGGATGTTCTCTACCAGCCCGCACCACAGGAAGAACACCATCATCCCCACGTCAGCATGTCTTTGTTGCTTATAAAAACTTCAGAAGTTCAGATCAAGAACTACTCTGACCAGGGCCGTAGCCAGGATTTTGATTCGGGGGCTGAGTTTGGTTCAGGGAGGGGGCTGAGACTGGGTGGAAGAGGGTCTACCCTAGCAAACAGGCATTGCTGAAGGAAAATCAACATGGTTTCTGCAAAGGCAAATCATGTCTTACTAACTTGATAGAATTCTTTGAGGGTGTAAATAAACACATAGATAAAGGGGACCCAGTCGATATTGTTTACCTTGACTTTCAAAAGGCTTTCGACAAAGTCCTCACCAAAGGCTCCTAATAAGCTCTTCAGCCATGGAATCAGGGACAGGTCTTGTCCTGGATTGGAACCTGGCTAACTGTAGGAAACAAAGGGTGGTAATAAATGGACACTTCTCTGGATGGAAAGAGGTGAGAAGTGGCGTACCCCAAGGTTCAGTTTTGGGTCCGTTACTTTTTAATTTATTCATTAATGATCTGGATGTAGGAGTGAATTGTGAGGTAGCAAAGTTTGCAGACGACACTAAATTGTTCAGGGTAGTTAAAAATGAAACTGATTGTAAAGAGCTCCACAAAATCTCTCGAAATTGAGTGAATGGGCAACAAAGTGGCAAATGCATTTTAACCTAAACAAGTGTAAAGTCATGCACATCGGGGCAAAGAACCCCAAATACACTTATCAACTGATGGGATCAAAGCTTTCTGAGACAAACCAGGAAAGGGATCTTGGGGTTTTGGTGGACAGCTCAATGAAGATGTCAACCCAGTGCGTTGCAGCAGCGAAAAAAGCAAATTCTATGCTTGGCATGATCAGGAAGGGAATCGAAAATAGGTCGGCAAATGTTGTATTGCCTCTCTACAAATCTATGGTGAGGCCACATCTGGAGTACTGTGTACAATTCTGGTCACCGCACCTCAAGAAGGATATAACGGAACTGGAAAAGGTACAAAGAAGGGCAACAAAAAATGATCCAAGGGATGGAGCAGATCCCTTATGAAATCAGGTTGCAACACCTTGGTCTTTTCAGCCTTGAAAGACGGCGTTTAAGAGGTGACTTGATCGAAGTGTATAAAATCATGCATGGGATAGAAAAGGTGAATAAAGAAAAATATTTTCTCTGTCACACAACACTAGGACTAGGGGGCACTCCCTGAAGCTCCAAGGTAGGAAAGTTAGGACTAATAAAGGGAAATATTTCTTCACCCAGAGGGTCATCGGGTTATGGAACTCACTTCCAGAGGAGGTTGTGACAGCTGTCAGCCTGGACAGCTTCAAGGCAGGATTAGACAGATTCATGGATATCAAGGGAATCAGTAGCTACTGAAATGGACATCCAAGTGCCACCTCTGTGTTGATGGAGGCAGGCAGGATTTTCCACGGGTACTGGTTGTGGGGGGTCGGGAGCAGGCGAGGGTTTTGCCCTCCTTTCTGCTAGAGATACCTGTGTACAACTAGTGGGCCACTGTGTGACACAGAATGCTGGACTAGATGGGCTGAGGCCCGATTCAGCATGGCTCTTCTTATGTTCTTAAACCTTTTGTATTGTTATCCCAATAACCCCATTAATGTGGTATATAATGAGCATGGTGATCAGAACATGATATGAATAAACATAACAGTTTAAATAATGTACCAGTAAGGCCTTTTCACAGACCACCCTGAGAATGTCGGGGGAGGGGCTGAAGCCCCTTAGCCCCCGCTACATGCCTGGCTGGAAGTCAGCCTGAAGAAAACAGATGTTCTCTACCAGCCCGCACCACAGGAAGAACACCATCATCCCCACGTCAGCATGTCTTTGTTGCTTATAAAAACTTCAGAAGTTCAGATCAAGGACTACTCTGACCATACACCTACCTGCTCTTTATGATTTCTGTGTGACACCTGAAGAAGGAAGTCATCAAAGAGTTATGTGGCTTTCCTCTTTCAGCATCTTACACCAGAACAGATATTTCATAGGGCAGTGTTTTTCAACCTTTTTTGAGCCGTGGCACATTTTTTACATTTACAAAATCCTGGGGCACACCACCAACCAAAAGGACACAAAATGACACTCTAACACAGTAATACATAAAGTGAATATGTTTTTAAATGTATTTATACACTCAGTGTGAAACCTGGACCTGTTTCGATGAACACAACATAGATATCCTGGCAGAAAGACACAAACTTCCCACACAGAACTCCCATAACCAAGAGGAAATGCTATAAGAGTTTGGTGGGCATTGACTTTGAGTTTTGGAGTTGTAGTTCACCTATATCCAGAGAGCACTGTGGACTCAAACAATGTTGGATCAGGACCAAACTTGGCATGAATACTCGATATGCCCAAATATGAACGCAGATGGAGTTTGGGGAAATAGACCTTGACATTTGGGAGTTACAGTTTCTGAGATTTATAGTTCCCCTACAATCAAAGAGCATTCTGAACCCACCCCCCAACCCCCAATGATAGAACTGGGCCAAACTTCCCACACAGAACTCCCAGGAGGCAAGAGGAGGTCTCTACTTGGGGAAAGGGAGGCGGGCCTTCCCAATGCATGGAGAGGGAGAGACCAAGTAGACAATGGGTGGGGAGGGGGTGTTTGTAATTTTGTGCCTTTATCGAGGTAGGTTTCTTAGGGTTTTTATACTTCAACACACTAGACTCTCCCCCCTCCAGGAGGTTCCAATTTCCCACGGCACACCTGATGATCGCTCACGGCACACTAGTGTGCCCCGGCACACTGGTTGGGAAACACTGTTCGACACAACTTTGGCTTCCTCCCGCCCCTCAACCCAAATGGAGGTGGCCCGGGGCCAATGGCGAGGGGCTTTCCGCGCTCGAAGCCACGCCCACACCGTCCCCTCCTCGCGCTCAGAGAGACCCGAAGCGGCCAGGTCCTCTCTCCAGATGCCCAAAGCGGTGCGCGCCAAGTCAGAGGCGGACCTTTCCAGCAGTCCTATTGGAGGAGCCCTCCAGCTAGACCTTTCGGTGCACCTTTCACAGCTGTCCCAATCCCAACTCTCCTGTTAAACCACCAACTCATTTCTCTGACTAGAACTGGGAGAGGGGCCAGTTTCTCCTTTGCCTGAGGACAGCCATACAGTGCCCACTTGCTCCCAAAAGCCATTCTTATTCTTAAGACTATTCTTACTATAATAATAAATTCCACGAGCTCCTTGTGAGTTGCTGGGGAAAAGGTGAACTGCCATCAGATCTCCGAGATGCAGTCATCATCACCCTATCCCCATTCAGTAATTTAGCACCAAAGCAGAATCCAAGATGATGCTTCCACTTGGCTCTCCATATCCATGGATTCAATATCCACATGTTCAACCACCCATCCCTTGATAATATGCCCCCCTTTCAAAAAGATACCCCAAAGCAACCCTTGATCTTGACATTCTATATAAGGGGACCATTTTATTGTATGTAACAGGACTTGAGTAGCCACAGATTTTGGTGGATACTCAAGATTGTAAGTATAGTGAGGCCTTGTTGTCTGCTGGGGGTCCTGAAACTCCAGCAGATAACAAGGGCTACTATACTTGCAATCTTCTTTCATGAAGAGCTAAATGTCATATGACTTTGCCTTTCTTCTGTTTTTACCTACAAATGGTTCCAAACTACAAATCAGAACCATTATTGCTGCAGATCCAACCCTTTACATTATAATTTATTTTGTTCTTAGAATTCTATGTGTATCATCACTATATTGATATCATTATATTGCCAAAGAGTGTTATGCTATGAAAAGAGCAAGAAAACAAGCAAGTATTGTCCACAGTCATGTAACAGATACTGCAGTCAACTTTAAAAACAAGAAAGAAGCAGAGATATGAAAGGTGAACTTACGGTAGTTTGGGTCCTGAACTGGGAATAGTTTGGCATGCTTGGGTCATTTGCTCTTTTGTTTATAGACTCTATGGTACAGACTTTGAGGGCATCTAGTCCAACCCTCTGCAATGAAGAGTTTGCTACAGGAGCATCTCCAAAGAAGAAGAATCCTGAAGCCTTCTATTTCACAATTCAATAACTCCTCCTGTCAAAACATTCTTAGAATCATAGAGTTGCAAGAGACCACAAGGGTTTTCAGTCTAACCAGGCCCAGATTGCCCATAAGGCCACCCTAGGCCATGGCCTAGGGCGGCACCTTTGGGGGCGCAGGTCTGGACCCCCAAAGTTTTTTAAAAATTCCCCCAAAAATTTTTTGAAGGGCACATGCGCGCGCCGGCATAAGCGCCATCTATGGCCACCCCCCTCCTTTGCTCTGCTCCCCTCAACTCTGCCCTCGCCCTCAGCTCTGCCCCACCCCCTGCTCCGCCCCGTCTCCTCACCGGCGCAAGGAGGGGGAAGGAAAGCCCCACCCCTGGAGCCGATGCGGGGCCTCCCCACAGCTCCTCCCTCCTTCCTAAAGCCACGATTTTGGCCGCTTCTCAGGCCGGCATGGTGGCTTTAGGAGGGAGGGAGGGAGGAGCTGTGGGGAGGCCCCACATCGGCTCCGGGGGTGGGGCTTTCCTTCCTCCTCCTTCTCGCGCCAGCAAGGAGGCGGGGTGGGGGTGGAGCCGGGGGCGGGGGCAGAGCCTTTGACCTAGGGCGCCAAAAGGGCCTGATCTGGACCTGAGTCTAACCGCCTGCCATGCAGGAAAAGTACAATCAACACTCTCCCAAAAGATGGCCATTCAACCTCTGCTTTAAAAACTCTAAAGAAGGAGATTCTGGACCATGCTCTGAAGCACCTTATTCCACTCCAGAAAAACTCTTACTGTCGGGAAGTTCTTCCTAATGTTTAGGCGGAATTTCTTTTTTTGTAAGCAAATTGCCTATGATTAACAGGAAATCCTGTCTTGATGTATGATCAATTTCCTCCTAGACTCCAGCATAAAATTTTTCAATTTCTTTTTCTTCTGCTTCTGCAGTTGGGCATAGACTTTGATTTTGGCTATATTAATATTTTTTCCCCTGACGTTTTGTTGATATGATTTACTCAGACTTTGCATTAGAGATTTCAATGGCTTTTGCGGTTTCTTTCCTATTAACACCACCCATTTCTTATTAGATTTTCAGTTCCTGAGTAAAACACATTGTAATTATCTGATTCAAAATGTCCTATTTCTGTCCATTTGCCTTCCTCTCCCAAGTATTGCAATATTTATAAATTCTATTTCTTTTTTTTTTACTGTGTCTAGGTCCTTCTGATTAATGCATCTCCCATTCCATGTTCTTATAATGCCTTTTGAGCAGCTTTGGATTTTCCTGTCACCTCTGACTAGATGAATGTCAATTCAGTTTGAATGCAGTTGTGTCATTAGCTACAGTACAACTTGCAATTGTTCTCTGTTGTACCCCAGTGGCTTGCTGAGAGCCTTCAAACATCCTGTTTCATTTTGGATTGTCTCATCACAGGAATTTTCTTGCACAGGGGTTTCTTTCTATGAGTTATGAACAAATGTTAGTTCTGAGGCCAATGAAGTTGTCTCTAACCACTTTGTCACACGTGCTGCTGAAATCATCAGGTATCACCGCGGATCTATTCATCCATCCATTGGGAAAGAATAGAGTTGCAAGGCTGAAAGCTGGAGATGACTCCTATCCTATACTAGTGAAATGGTGATGTTTCACCACCATCACAAGCATCACCCACCATCCAATGTTTAAGTTAGCTTCACATTATTCTAACACTAGTACCACAAGAGATGGTCAGCTGTGCAATTAATCTGAAATATCCAATGAAATCTACATTGGCTATGTCAGTGATTTTCAACCAGTGTGCCGCGAAACACTAGTGTGCCGTGAGAGATCATCAGGTGTGCCGTGGGAAATTATCTTCGAACTTCATTCATATATAAACTATAAGACTGACAGCTGTTGAGCAACAGCTTTGTGTGTGTCTTTCTACCATTCCTGCCAAGACATCTATTTTATGTTCATCGAAACAGGCCCAGGTTTCACACTAAGTGACTTTTTAAATACCTTTAAAACATATTAACTCTATGTAGTAATGTGTTAATGTGTTAAAGTGTCATTTTTTTGATGTCATTTTATTCGGGCTTCTATGCCGTTGACTCCCTGAGGCTGCTTGCCGAAGGGCACAGTAAAATACAGGCAATAAGCAGCAATTTTTTAATAAATGTTAAAACAATGAACAGCACATCATCCTCAGAAGAACGAATAGATGGCGGGGCATCAGGACTTACTCAAAAGCCTGCTTAAACAGGGTAACACTGGGCTAAATGTAAAAAATGTGCCGCGGCTCAAAAAAGGTTGGGTAACACTGGCCTATGTGATGTGAACACTTGTCAAACTCATTGACAAATACTCACAACACCACTACACCAGTGAATATTTGTGAACATTTATATCTATATTCCCCTTTTGTATTTTGTTATCTAGCCTTAACGGTCTTCTGTACAATCCCCTTATCTATGAGGGACACAATCTAAGATTCCTCAATGGATACCTAAAACCATGGGTAACAGCAAAACCTATGTTTTGAGTATATATGAGCTGAAAAATACCATATATGCATTGGAGTACCAGAGAAAGCCACAAACACTTTGGGAGAGGGAGATATTATTTGAAGTATGGGTAGATTGTTATTACATTAGTGCAGCGGTGTTCACACTTTTTCAGCATGTGAGCTACTTATAAAACAACCAAGTCAAAATGATCTACCTACCCACTACTCAGAGAGCCAGAAAAGCAAAATATTTGGAAATTTATTTCAGTGAGAGCCATATAATATATTTTAAGACTGAATTCAACTAAATGTGAGTATAATAAGCCCCTGAATTTATTCATAATAATAATGATAATATTCATTCAGCCTCTGCTGCTGCTACTACTACTAATAGTGACAACAACAACAATAGGTTCCTAGAGTAGAAGGAGACCTCCAAGGGCCATCCAGTCCAACCTTCTTCTGCCATAAGGGAAAAACACAATCAAAGCATTCCTCACAAATGGCCATTCAGCCTCTGATAATAACAACAACAACAACAATAACAATGGGTTCATAGAATAGGAGACCTCCAAGGGCCATCCAGTCCAGCCTCCTTCTGTACCTGGACAGCGTCAGGAGCCTGTGGGGCGGGATTGAGTCTGCCTCCCACCCTGCCTGCGATCTACCAGGACGCCCTACACAATCTACCAGTAGATCACGATCTACCTAATGAGCACCCCTGCATTAGTGGATAAGGGGATAATACTGTGTTTTAATTACTTGTTTTTATTTGGCTATTGCAATGGCATAGCCATTTTCCTAGGCTCAAAAATGAGAAAACTTTTGGCTTAACTGGAAATTTTCCTTTCTTTTCAAACAGACCTCTGCAATTTCATAGGTTGTCTTTGTTGCTTATAAAAACTTCAGAAGTTCAGATCAAGGACTACTCTGACCATACACCTGCTCTTTATGATTTCTGTGTGACACCTGAAGAAGGAAGTCATCAAAGAGTTACGTGACTTTGCTCTTTCAGCATCTTACACCAGAACAGATATTTCATAGCGAGATGCACGAGTAACTTTGCACATCCAATCCTTTCTGGTTGTCAACTTCAAACCACCCAGCGGTTCATACACAACCTGAATGATACTGTCTTGTGCTGACAGTGTGTCACTCTCTGCCTCCCTCTTTCTACCTGCTCTGCTGACACTGTTATTGGTGCCACTGAAGAACACAAAGCTTGTATTGTTTCCAAAGTCACAAAGGCAGAATTTGTTTTGGTGCCCCCATTCCTAGGCCAACACTGCTTGTCCATCTAAAAAGCAAAGACAATGAATTCCAACCCATAGAGTGTGAAGTCAGACTAGTTGCTGCAGCAACCACAGAAACGAATTAACCTCAAGCTGCACTCCTCTTTTTTTCCTACCAGGTAGACAAAAATGGAAAACACAACAGCAACAACAGGTGCTTTAAAATGTCCTTTGCAAATTTCTCGAAGCATTATACCTTCTTTATGTCTTTCTCTACTTCAAATAAATCTTCTTCCTCCATATAGCACTTGCAGATAAATGGATCACAAGCTGTAGAGTTTTTAGAAATATCTTTTAACAATATTGCAAAAGCAATAGGAGGGCTAGCACATTAAGTTGGCTATTAAAATATTGCAATTTCTAATTCAATTACCTATGAATTGAGTTGGAGGAACATTTTTAACAACTAACTTTAAATTAGAATGTAAATTTCTGTTACACTGGTATATTAAAAACTCATCTATCTATGATCCAATCTTTCCCTGAAGAATATTATGTTTTGTGTTCTAAAGGTAATAGCTTCATGGATTGTAAAAAGCACATTTTCATCCATGCACAAGACACTGTTCTCTTGTTTTCTTTTCCTTTTTCCCTTATGATATCGTCTCACCCTCTCTGTTTCTTTAGTCACAAGCAAAAATTGGAAATAAGAGTTTTAAAATTCCTTGGGACATTTATTTGGGGCTGCTTTTATGCAGCATCCTTTAGAGCAGTGATTTTCAACCAGTGTGCTGCAGAACACTAGTGTGCCATGAGAGATCATCAGGTGTGCCGTGGGAAATTATTTTTCAAACTTCATTCATATACAAACTATAAGGCGCATCTGTCCCTTAAAGAAATGAAACCATAGCACTCTCACGTCACCTAGAAGTGACACGAGAGTGCTATGGTCACGCCATCTTGGATTCGCTCAGATGTAGCTAAGTAAACAAAGTTAGAGTTAGTGCTGCAGCTGCGCATCAAGTGACAGTGGCAATTGTCACTTGACGCGCAGTGACAGTAGTGGAGAAGTTTTGAGAAGGGAAAATGCAAATGCCGAACGAACCTGGACAAAATTATGACACAGATGAAGGCCCTAATATGAGTGGTGGACAAAAGAAAAAGAAAAGACGGTGAGCTCCAGGCAATACAGCTAAAGCTATCTTTCATTCACACTAAGTGAGTGTATAGATACATTTAAAAACATATTAACTATATGTATTACTGTGTTAGAGTGTCATTTGTGTCATTTTGGTTGGTGGTGTGCCCCAAGATTTTGTAATTGTAAAAAATGTGTCGCAGATCAAAAAAGGTTGAAAATCACTACTTTATAGGACAATGAAGTAAAGGTAAAGGCTTCCCCTTGACATTAAATCTAATCGTGTCTGACTCTGGGAGGTGGTGCTCATCTCAATTTCTACGCCTAAGAACTGGCACTGTCTGTAGATGTCTCCAAGGTCATGTGACCAGCACGACTGCATGGAGCACTGTTACCTCCCAGCAGTAATTATTGATCTACTCACATTTGCATGTTTTCAAACTGCTAGGGTGGCAGAAGCTGGGGGCTAACAGCAGGAGCTCACCCCGCTCCCTGGATTCAAAAGGCCAAACTTTCGGTTAGCAAGTTCAGCAGCTCAGTGGTTTAATCTGCTGCACGAACGGTGGATCAGGACAATGAAGAACCATCAATTTAGCTCATTTGAAACTTCTTTCATATAAAGGAGTAACTTGAAGAGTATGCATTAAATGAGCCAAGTAAGCAAGCTGTCAGGACTGGGAGACCTGAGCTTAGGAGAAGTTCAGGCTCCCAACCTGCCATGAGATTGCACCGACCTTTGCCCCAGTTCTTTGGTGACCTTGGCTCCAGTTGCATAGAGACTGTGCTGAGTCAAATGGGAGTGATGTAACTTCCAGGTGTGTGTGGGGCTGCGGAGGGAAGTGAGGTAAACTCCTCCGAGCCTGGACATTGGACAATTGGACTCATAACGCTGATTCATGGACCCATGAGGTCACATCCCTTCGGACTGTGGGATATGCTGACTCACCCGGATATGGTGCAACCCTGCTTGGACATTGCATGGGCAATGGGGAGGGCTCGGGGTATATAAGGTGTGTTTGGGTGGCGGGCGGTGCTTTTGCTTCACATGTGTCATACCTGCAATAAAATCGTGTTGGACCGTGCTTCAATCTCACAGCGTGATCCTTACGAGCGTTGGAGAGTCGTTACAGAAGCAAAAAGCCCCTTTTCAACTATCCCAGCAATGGAGGAGGTTGGCTTGGAAAGAAGAAGAATATCTTGATAGATGGGATTCGGCTCCTGAAGAAGTCCGGCGAAGTATGGAGTGGGATTGGACCACCCTTGACCACGTGGGGTTCCCGGATGAGCACCGAGAGATGATGGCGTCGGAAGGTGCGGTTGCCCAGGAAGGATGAGCTTAGAGCGGAGCGACTGTGGAAGCTCAGGTGAGGCTCAGGGTGGCCTGTCGAAGGGAGGGAGCGATATGGCTCCAGACAGGCGGAGAGTCTGGAGGGCGGAGGGATCGGAGGAGCTGTTCCGAAGGACTGGTCAGCTCAGGTGGATCAGAAGTGTGGGGACCAGGAAGACTGTGCCGAAGGACAGGCCAGTTCAGATGGAAGTCCGGAGAACCGGAGGATCGGAGAAGCTGTTC